>JAFIRS010006544.1:0-35644 GCA_018342105.1 Gonioctena quinquepunctata
ACAACAGAAGTTGGATACGTAACGGAAAGTCACGAGGGAGTAGTGCCTGAACTCTTTGAATATGGTGGGGATATAACAAATTATCAATTGAAATTTTCCATACCAGAAGATGAAAATGTTTAACGTCAGCGCTATTTTTCTGGAGTTTGGGTTTTTGGGTGTTCTCCTACCAGATTAAGAACTGCTTCCTCGGTTCGTAACACCCTTTATTTTTGAACCCCAAATTTGAATACCCGTTCAAATTTAAGAAGGTGAAATCACTTTGCTGATAGGCTGCCAAAGTTAGGCCGTGAATGAGGTTCAATTGATGACTGTTCCTGGTTTGTCAAATTGGGCCACTAAAAAAATTATACATCAATTAACTGACTAGTTCAAGGCTGGGCGCGAGGCTTCAAAGGAAAAAGCCAAAGATAAACAAAAATTTACTAAATAAATGCCCACCTAGCTTGTATGGGAAGGCAAATAAATATACAGGAAATCAACTTAACAAATTTATTCCAGACTAAGAATCATAACAGTGACTGGATAGTATGAATTGAGGGAAAAACTTTGACCAATGTTGCTTGCAGAGGGGAAAAAAAAAATTCAATGGAAAAAATTAAAAAATTACATGTACATTGAAAATTTTGGCACCAATAAAATTTGAACATTTACAAATATGTAAGATTCCTCTAGACGATGGTGATACGGTATATACCTGCAGAGGTCTTCAATGGAGGGAGATGTAGAAGGCTGGTTTTGACGGAGATGGTCTCAGCGGTACTACGACAAATCTGGTCTCAGCGGTGCACGACGAATCTGGTCTAGGGTGGGTATCTGTTGGTTTTAGGACCCTTGTTGGCGTGAATTGGTTTTATCTTCACGGACCAGGCTGAATTTGACGAGCTATATGACCTCCTAGAGTACCAGTCCTTCTGTCCCAGTAGGTGGCTTCACTCCGTGGTATATATTATGCGAAGAAGATGATAGGAATAAAAAAATTGTATTATATTTCCGATGAGTTTAGTTGACGCACTGTATTTTTATAATAGAAGTTGATTTTACTTGTCAGTAACTGAGGTTTATTACTAAAATTTCAGGAACATTAAAAACATTAATTCGTTTTCAACCATAACATCTGAAATTATGTCTACATAGTTTCAACTAATGCTTTAAAAAAATTATTTCCGATGATTTTAGAAAAATATAACATATTGTATTTTCACAATAGAATTTTACTTTGACGTTTAGTAACACTTTTTTGTTACTAAAATGTGACGGACATTAGAAAATATTATTAATTGTACAAATGAGGAGAAATTGATAATATGTACGTTTTTATTTAGATAATAATAATAATAATAATCATTTATTCCATTAAGACCATATTACATGGTATTGGACATATCAAAATATAAATATAAACATATAAAATCTATACACCTATAATCATATATACATAAAATTTCATTCTACGAGACCGTCAAAGAGTACTCGAAGACTTACAGGAACATAAATAACAGTTATTATACAATTTCAGTT
Organism: Gonioctena quinquepunctata; assembly: GCA_018342105.1. Lineage (NCBI taxonomy): Eukaryota > Metazoa > Arthropoda > Insecta > Coleoptera > Chrysomelidae > Gonioctena > Gonioctena quinquepunctata. The sequence goes on from JAFIRS010006544.1 coordinate 1,522, forward strand.
ATTGTTTACATATAGACATTTAGACACACAATGTTCAGTATAATTTAACAGTCGATACAATTTTAAGTCAGAAACTCGCTTGGGCTATATATGCATTTCTCAATCAAATAACTTTTAGTTGTTTTTGAAACGTATTTCATTTCTTTCACTTTTATTGATCCGGGAGTATATTGAAGAACTTTATACCACTGTATTGAGGACTTTTCATATAAGGTGGTGGTGGTGGTGAGGAATTTGTAGAAATTGCCATGCCTAGTTTTATAATTATGACTATCATGATTATGTGTTAGTGAATCTATATTTTACTGACAAGCAAAATACATTTGTAAATATATATACTGGGAACTGTTAAGATGTTATTATCTCTAAAATATGGTTTACATGAGTCTGTTCGTTTGATACCAAATATAAGTCTGATAATACGTTTTTGTTAGATCAGTAGTCTGCGAGCCATTGATGTATTTCCCCATACAATAATGTCATAGCTAATTCGAGAGTATACGAGCGCATAATATACATTGAGGATTTGTTCTTTATCGAATATCGTTTTCAGTTGGACTATAGCATAGTAACTTGAGTTTACTTTCTTGCTCACATTCTCAATAGCGGTTTTGAAGGACATGTCTGAATCAGATAAGTTCAAGAAATCGTGAAGAAGAAATTGGTTGTAACGAAACTGTTCCTATATTTATATGAATTTGATCGCGTAATTCTTTTTTTGGGTTTACGTGTAGAAGAACGGTTTTGGAAGCATCGAGTATCATTCCATTTTTTTGTGACCATTCGGTGATTTTCTTTGCTAAATGATTCAATTTCTCTTGTAATATTTGAGAATTATCACCATATGCTGCTAATGAGACATCATCTGCATATAGCACTAGGCAATCAGTTTTCATGAAATTTGGAAGGTCATTAATGAATATGAGAAACAGGAGTGGCCCCAGAATTGATCCTTGCGTATGTTTCTGTTTCGGTGCCATTCATTCTGATAAATATTTTTCTATGCTCCAAATAGGACATCAACCATTTTGATACTTTCACCCTAATGCCTACTGACTGGAAGCTTACTTTCGAGAAATTTCAAATCCAAGCAGTCAAATGCTTTGGTGAGATCAAATAAAAGTATCACCACATGTTTCTTCTGATCCAAATGTTTATGGATATACTGGAAAAGATTGTAGATAGCACTTTCTCTGTTGATCTCCTAGATAAAACCATTTTGACACATACTGATTATTTGATATTTCTCAAAGTATGTTATAATTCTATTATACAGTGCTCTCTCTATTATTTTACATATGACCGTGGGAACAGTTATGGGTCTATAATCTTCCAGGAACTGGGAATTAACTTTTTTAGGGATTGGTGTAACCGTTCCAATTTTCAAAATATCAGGAAATTTACCTAGTTCAATCGAGAGATTGATGATGTACGCATAAGAGGTTCTGCAATGTAAGATCCTATGCTTCTACTTATTTTAGTAGAAATACAATCAACACCAACACTATCGGTGTTTTAAATTATTTATTATGTCTAGTATTTCTGTAGGATTGGCAGCACTAAAGAAGAAAGAGTTCATTTGTGGATTACTCACAGTGTATACCTTGGATGTTGAATTTGGAAAGTGCAGATCTAGTGCGATTCTGGGTGAGGTTGTAAAGTGTTTGCAAAGCTCATCAGCTATCACAGTTTTGTTAGGGGTCAACTTGTTGATGACAATTTCAGGTGGCTGGATGTTTTTTGTTTTACCGTTTTTTTCCCCGGACTAATTTCCAAAAGTACTTTTGTTTTTCGGTTATATTTTGTTTGTCGTTTATACGTGACTGATAGTGAGTATGCTTGGTGTAACTAACCTTTCGTTCGTACTCCTTTTTAAAACATGTATATTCTTCATTTAGGTCTGTCTGTTTAGCCAATATAAGTTGTAAATAGTTGGCTCTGAGTAACATTTGTTAACATTTGACATTTGGCAGTCATTGTCTTGGCATTCAATATTATTAATTATTGTCAAATCAATGTAAAATTTTAATAAATAATAAACAACTTCAAAACAAATATCTACAATGAACTGTAAAAGTTATGAATTATGTACTATGTGCCAGAAGATAAGTGACGTAAGCCAAAACCACAAAGACTTGAAATTATTACCATTTTTATTGGACCAGTTTATGGACGAAAAGATTCTTGAAGATAAGAAATCATTTTACAAAGTTGATATGGAATTAAAATCAATTTTAGAAAGCCACAAGATGTCCAAAGCCCAACGGAATAAACGAGTGTCAAAATATTACATATATTTGTTGAAAAACAGACAATTTTTAATGATAGAATCACCAAGTTTTTCGCCCATTAAAAAAGATGCAGTGCAAGAATTTCATAATATTTTAAATCTTCTCAAACATTTTTATGTGTCTCTTTTAGCCTAACTAACAAAATTATCGCGATAATCTCCCGTTGCTATAAGCAACGTAAACAAAAATGAGCCTTCTAATTGTTTAAAAATAAATTTATGAAATTTTCACCCATATTGGAAATGAGCATGGTTTTGTCGATGGTGATTTGCTGAGATGCGTCTCGAAATCAACAAAGATTACCACGAGGAGATGAATGCGGATTTTTTTTGGGACTACTTTTCCCAAATGATAGAGCTGTTGCCTGCGAATGCCGTTATTGTCATCGAAAATGCAAGCTACCATTCAGTCTTAAGGAAGCGTTCTCGACATTAAAATGGAAAAAAAAATTGATTGGTTACAGCAGAAAGATCTCCCACATGATAATAGCATGGCAAAAAAAGAATTATTATCCATTGCGAGGGCAACACAACAAACTACAAACATTACGTAGTTGGGAAATGGCTCAAAGTAAAAAAAGATGGTTGTATTACGATTACCTCTTCACAAAAGATAGTTCATTTATCAGAAGGCAAATCAACGTTAATGCTCTACAATGCTTAGTTGAAAGCATTGAAAGACATACTTGTCCAAAGAAATGGCTCTAGGTGCATTCATGAGATAGAGGGTGCTCGATAACACCTCCACATGACTCCATCATCAAGATCGCTAGAAAAAAAGGTATAAACAGCTTGGTGATTAGATGGATACATGCAATGCTGAAAACAAAATCATTGAGTGCTCTCTAGATGTCCAAAACATGGTGTATTCACTTATACCTGAAAATATTGGGACAAACTGGGGACAACAGCCCACTTGATAAAGGATTATCTAGAGTTTCAGATGGCGCCGACGTCGTTTCTTTCATAATTCATAAACTGCAATTCCATACCATACAGGGTATTTTTTGTGATTTGTGTCTCCTGATCCGTTCTGTGGTTTATTGCTTTTTGCCTTCAAGGTTATGTCAATTCGTTTGTGAAATATTTGAGGTTGATCGATCGACGTAACATATTTTAGAACAAACTATTCCATGTACTTATGTCAGTGTTATCAGGGTAATTATATATTGTCAGTATTATATATATATATATATATATATATATATATATATATATATATATATATATTAACCCCGAGTGTTATATAGAATTTTCGAAAGGGTTCCAAAATAATTCTAATTATGAACCGTACCAATTTATTTTGTATGGTTAATTTTCTATTGATACAGCTCCACCGAGTTGGTACTTAAGTATTTCTGTCCCTGTTTGCTCGTGATAAAAATCTTATGATGGAGCGGATAATGATTTTATAAAGTGCTGTAAATTACATACAATTACTTAATTGAACTTTGAAACCAATAAAAGTACGGGAGATGCAATCTCTTTCGCTTTCTGAAAAATCTATATTCTAATCTGAAGGAAGTGTTTTGCGACATATCTAAAGCTTTTGACTGTTACGTAAGCTTCATCTCTACAGCTTCAGAGGACGAAGCTTCAATTGGTTCAAATCCTATCTGAGTGAAAGAACCTCTCAGACTTTTAACAAATTAAGAGTTGCTCACTATTTTGGCAGACAACACGACTATCTTATCGCAAGAACTCAAATCACCTTCATATAGCGGAGTAAAAATAGCTTAAAATCATGCATTATTTTGGAACCCTGGAGGACTCCATGGATTTTCCTAAAACCTCCTGATATTACTTAGAAATTGCTTGCAGAAAAAAGTTATAAAGTTATATTCGTGCCCTACTTGTTTATTAATTGTTTAAACAATGAAAAACAATTTTCTTAGGAAAATTTTACCCAAATTGATGCTATAGGGGTTTTTGAGGTCGCTGAACCAGAATATGACATTGAAAAAACGATGGCGTGGCCAGTCGTCAAGGTAGATTTCATTATTGATAATTTACAGCTACCTATTTGTTATTTATGTGTATATCTAAGAGAAAAAAAAATCGGGTAAAATTTGTCAAACGACTTATAGTTTGCCGATATTGGGTATGGAAATGAAATATTGCGAAGTTTCTCAACAGCTGCCATTTTGAGACTAATGGACCATTTTTGCTCGTGGCGACGTGTTCCTCCAGCGCTGCTCTTCGGAGTCGCCGCCTCACATTTTTTTCGCACGTTAGCGAAAAATTCTGCAGCACAGTTTTTATTTTAAAGAAACTTTTATCTACCTTTTTATGTCCAATTTCTCCATTTTTGAGTGGCACATTTTTTATTTTTTTAAATCAATATACAATGTAATTTCGACTTATTTGTTATATAATTAATTAAGCACATACTTTATGGTTGGTAACTTTTATATGTTGTTCCTCACATCAAACAATGTACAGTAAAAATTCCCCAGTCCCCAACTTTCTGAAGCTAAAATCTAATATTATTCCTACTAGTAAAATGACTGAATATGTATGAATTAATTTGAATCTTCTCGAACTCCCATTGGAATAATTTTTTCAACTTGTGATTTAAGTATCTAGTAACTATAAGTCAATAATTTTATTATTACTTTTATATTTATTTTTATATTATATATATTTTGTATAAAAATTTTCCATGAGTTGACAGTCTTCTGCTAAAAGTTTGGAAAATTATAAATTTTTTTTTCCAAAGACTATGGGACCCTATGTGACGGTTCGAATTCACTAGCCGAAAATCAATATATCTTCATAGAATGAAAAGTCCACGCTTACTTTTGAAATTCATGTGTTTATTGAAAAGTGATAATCATCCTAATCATAGTCATTAGCCTTATCGATCTTGGGAGTGGGCCTTGTTCTTCCAGAACAACTGCTTGGTTCAGATCGCCCTCCTTCTCCGATTATCTCATGCGGGTGTTACTGAAAAATAAAAAAGAAAAGCATTCAGCTATGTTTTCTCCCTCATCTTTGTTAGAAGGGCTCACCTTTTCCGGCGAAGTCATTCTAAGATAGCTGGAAGCAGCCTAGACTGTCGCACACCAGGATTTATCGATTTCTCAACTTCATCAACAGATTTTATGATATCTACAATGAACTCTCTGATTTTGTTCATGTCAGAAGGTTGTTAAAGAGGTAATAGTCCGGCAGAGATGGGCAGTGAATGGCTTGGTAATAGTTTGTATCGGAAAGTTTAATGGAACAATGTCATCGGGGACATTTTCCAATCCCCTCAATTTTCAAGTTGATTCATCATCTAAAGACATCAGTCCACTCTACTACCTTTTCTCATTACTTCTTGGAAGTTTCCATTGATCCCAAAAAGGCCATTTGAGAAGAAATAACTTTGAAAAAAATCGCCAGGGAGACCTCAAGAAAAATCTAATTTTTGACAGACAGATGTAAACATTGTAGTAAGTTTCGAGGATTTCATCTCATTTACGCGCCAACTGTTCTGAGCGGGATCTTGTTCGTAGCACTATAATCTTTGTAAACGATCAATTCATAATTTTTGCATGAAGTAATGTTGACAGAAAAAGAAAATTTCATAGGTTTGGAGTTTGACATTTTGCGTAACACAAACAACAACATTCCTTAACCGCGCCATCTACTAATGAAGTTCTAAGCAGAATTTAACGTTTTTCATTTGTTGTCCCCCAAAAATTCTAAACAAAATCGAATCAGTGAATACACCAGGGTTTTTAGGCATCTTACTGCTCTCGGAGAGAACTGTCAGAATGACAGCGGAAAAAGGTTGTTCACAAGGCGGGGTTCTATCGACTTTTCTATGGTCATCGACCGTGGATAATCTGATAGTGAAACTACATGAATCTGGAATTACTATTCAAAGTTACGCCGATGACCTGTTCTGTTCTGGTTCCATTCACAAAGAGGCGTAAGTATAAACTGGAAGCCCCAACCCTGAATGGAACTCAGCTAACTTTTTCCAATGAAGTCAAATACTTGGGCATCATAATCTACCAGATACTAACATGGAACAGTCATATTAATAATATTCTTTCCTGGGCTACAGCGGCAACTTGGACTGCCGCAGAGTTTTTGGCAAGACATGGAGTTTGAAGCCGAAGATGATGTATTGGTTATATCAAACGATTATCAAACCCATGGTCACCTATGCCTTATTAGTATGGTGGCCAAAAACCCAACAGCACTCGGTACAAATCAAGCTACAGAAAGTGCAGTGGTTAGCCTGTCTGTGAATCGCGGGGGCAATATTCACGTGCCCCGCTGCAGCACTAGAGGTAATGCAGAATCTTCCACCACTGCACTTGTTCAAAGAAGCGGCAAAAGGTATCTCTAGACTGCACCAAGCATCAAACTTGAAGGCTGGAAATCTGATTGGACATCTGAAGATTCTGGAAAATATTTCCCTAGAATCCAGGTACAAGCCACCATATATTCACAACGAACGGTCCTCAACTAGAAAGGAACGCCTCAGTATGGAATACTGATGGTTCCAATATGGACGAAAAGGCTGGAGTGAAAGTAACGGGTCCTAATTTTGGGCCCTCATAATCCTTAGGCAAAGCCCCAACAATTTTTCAAGCAGAAACCTATGCTATAGAAAGTTGCGCCCCCGAATGCCTTGAAAGAGGCTTCAGGGGGGGCAAAGACCTATATCCTATCAGACAGCCAAGCACCTCTAAAAGCTCTAAAGTCGCATACTTGTAAGCCTGACTGACTACAAACTCTCCCTAAAGGAAGTTTTATGCAACGTTACCATGAGCACCACACTAGATATAGAGGCAACCTTCGTGTTCCCCTAGTTAGCAGAACATATAGCCAGAATTCTATTTTTGTCAAAGGTGTAACCATGTACAACAGAATTCCAATTGATGTGAAAAATTCTGGAAGTCTTGATATTTTTAAAATTAGGCTGAAGAAGCACCTCTGTACAAACATATTGTGATATAATTTTTTTATTTTTTTTATGTTGTGTATGTTCTGCATATTTGTTCATTTTGCTACATATGTTCCTTTGTGAGTACCTATATACATATTTTTTACATATTTCATATTTTTATATTATCATATTTTTTTGTGTTACTCATTGTACTTGATATTAGTTATATGACTAAATAAACGATTTATATATATATATAACTAAGCCCAATAACCAATAACTAGGACTATACTTTATGCTGCTTATGCACTTTTTAATTAGATCTTATGTATAAATTTGCGCATGCTCAAATGAAAACATAACCACAATATTTTCAATCTGTTTATTCTGTCCAAATTCCAAAAATGGTATCAAATAAAGGAAAAAAATTTATGGCACCTTTTTATTGCTCATCAATTCTACTGAGAAATCAATTAGAAACCAGCAGACACCGTCGGTATGCTGTAGGCAACTCAAACAATTTAAGATACTCACCCTGCCCTGTGCTTACATACAGTGCTTCTCAAAAGTCCCCTCCCCCCCTCTTATTTTTGGAACGATTATACATAAACAAGTGAAAATTGGAAACTGAATATTAAAGGTTGTAAACTTCCCTACTAGTGATGATAGATGACGAAATCGTCAAAGATGACGTCACAAGGCCATTGTGACCAATAATTTTAAATGGAACCCTACGGCAAGCGACACCTCTTTTAAAAGGTATCGAAAAAACCTATTCAATGATACTAATTTTGTTTGTGTTTATGGCAGTTTCGGCAACTCGCTTTTAAAAAACGGAAAGCTCCGCCTCTGGATAGTTGTCAAATAAGCTGACGTTTTTGTTAGTCTCCCTAATTCGACGTTTTTGTAATTGTCCAAGTGTTTGTACATTTAATAATTTGTGTATTGTTGATCGAACGTTTAACTGTTTTAGCAGCTTTTGGTACTTTTAATATTTTTGTACATTTTAATAATTTGTTAAACTGTTGTTAGCCGAACGTTTGAGTGCTTCAAGAAGCGAAATGGTACGTGCTTTAGGTGATAAAGCAGCAGCGATCCTAATTCTTGGTGAAACTGGACAAAATATTCATGCAGCAGAACGCATTTTTAATGAGAGGTTTCCCGATCGCCCCGTTTTGAAGACTTATTGAAGGGAGCTTCTTCGTAAGTTTGAAACAACGGGTAGTATTAATGATGCGGAACGATCTGGCAGACCACAAATTTCTGATGAGAAAAAAATTGATATACTGGCAGAAGTAATAGTTAATCCTACTTCCTAAAATCCTAAAATCCTAAATACACAGAATGTGAGGTATTGGAGTGACGCAAATCCTCACCTGTTTCGTGAAACACATACCCAATTTCCCCAGAAGGTGAATGTTTGGGCAGGTATCCTTGGGCCTCTTTCTTTAAATACTAATTTAACTGGTGAGGTTTATCTGGAGCTGTTGCAAAACGCAATAGAACCGTTAATCCTTGAAATTTTGGAAGATAATCCAGATGAATTCGGCAATTTGGAAATTACATTCCAAGAGGATGGTGCTCCTTCACACTATTACGGTGCAGTAAGACGGCATTTGGATGAGGAGTATCGTGGTAGATGGATTGGACGACGAGGTTCAACGGAATGGCCAGCTCGATTACCGGATCTCACACCTTTGGATTTTTTTCTGTGAAGGTACCTCAAATCGAAGGTTTACGCCACTGAACTCGACAATATTGACGTTTTAAAACAACGTATTGTTGCAGAACGTGAGGCTGTTTCCGCAGACACATTGGCAAAAGTACGAGAAGAGTTTAAAAATAGGATATTCCACTGCCAGGAAGTGAATGGAGGTCACTTCGAGCAATTTCGTTGAGTAGATACTGATCCTTAAATCTGTAATTAATATCATACTGAATGGAATTTAAATTTTAATGTTTACTAATGAGCCATTAAAACTGCCATGAACACAAACAAAATTAGTATAATTGAATAGGTTTTTTTTATACCTTTTGAAAGAGGTGTCGCTTGCCGTAGGGTTCCATTTAAAATTATTGGTCACAATGGCCTTGTGACGTCATCTTTGACGATTTCGTCATCTATCATCACTAGTAGGGAAGTTTACAACCTTTAATATTTAGTTTCCAAATTTCACTTGTTTATGTATAATCGTTCCCAAAATAAGAGGGGGGGAAGAGGACTTTTGAGAAGCACATAAAAACAAACTTTAAAAACTACAGAACAAATGAAAGTTTACATTCCTACACAACGCGCGTAACAAAGATACATCAACACTATTTGCGACTTTCGAAAACGAGAAACGGGACAAGCTTTTATGCAATCAAGTTCTTCAATAATTTACCATGTCCAAGTTCTCGAGTGCGAACATTTTAAATCAGGTAGTAAGCGGTTCTTGTCAACCGATTTTTCACAATTGACCCATTAACTTGTAAGTCATAACTTATTTGTTGTTTTTTACAGTGCAAGTAACCAGCATTTACAATTTTGTTTTTTTTAATTTTTATCTGCTTACTGTATATAATGACAAATATTGTTTTTCTATTGTTATGTTATTCATATATACATTTTATTTTGTTTTTTCAACTGACTTGTCAAAGCACAATTGTGTACATATGACCAATGAAGATCTATCTATCTAATGGGAGAAGAAAAGAAAATGGTCATTTTCAGAACCTGGTGAAGTTCATGAGGGAAAAAGATCTGGAGCAATATATTAAATTCACTATGTTGTAAAGTGTACACTGATTAACACAGACAGACAGTTGTGATGAAAATATTGCAAATAGACGCAGGCGCATTTTCCTTTTGAACTAAGCCCTTGGTTATTAGTATTCTTAGTCGAAAGCTGGTCAACTTCCTGGTAATAGTTCATAGTACTTAGTACGAGTAACGATCCCATAAACGTTCGCATTAACATGCTATTGCTGAACTCTTAATTATTAGATCTTAGTCATTGGTTTATTTATTAGTTACGTTGCATAAACCTTCCTTTAGACAACTGGCTACGAACAATAAGGTTACTCTGATGTAGTTGCCAGGTCACAAGGGAATCAAAGGCAATGGAGGAGCGGACAGCCTTGCCGAGGAAGGCGCAAACACTCAATTTTCTGGCCCGGAACCCTATTGTGGTATTTCCAAAGCCTACAACAACGAAGAGTTTTGGCGCTGGGAAGCTGACCAAATTAAAACCCACTGGAATAAGGTTACAGGGCAAAGACTAGCGAAAAGGCTTCTAAGCCCAACCTCAGAGAAAGCTGAACAGCTTCTCGAGTTGGACAAGAAAGACTTAAAACTGGTAACGGGACTGCTCATAGTACTCTGAGGTATCACCTTAAAAAAATGGATAGCTCAGTCAGTGAACTGTGCCGTTACTGCGAGGACTTTGTTGAAACTGCAGAACACCTGCTTTCCATTTCCAGTGGACTCAAAAGGTGGGAGTGTGTTGAAAATCATGAAGATTTTGGGATACTCCTATTTTATTTTCATTTCATTCTGTATCGTATAATTTTGAGATTATTGAGTATCTTATCAATTTTGATGTAACACGTCAGACGATTAAAGTTGTATATTGTGTTATACACGTTATTAAGTGCATTATAAAAGTAGTTATTCCATTGAGATTATTTCTGGATACGTATTTTCCACCGGTTAGATGTTGCATTACGATTCCAGCTCTCTAAAAATTTATAACATCTATACAGGGTCCCGCAACAGTTGCGCGGTGTTCCATATCTCAATTTAGGAAACAGATAGGAATCTATATTTCTGTAATATCACCTTATTGCTCGAGCTCGACAAAATAAAAAAATTGTCGGTCACACAGGGTGTTCAGTTTTTTCTGGGCGGATCCCAACTGTGTTTTTTTAAATGGCAACCTATATTTTTTATCGCTATTTCGGTTCTACATAGAAAATAAAAGATACTTTATGTATATCTTCATTTCGAATATATTGACGGTTTTCGAGATTTCTAGCATGACAGGTTTTTTTTCCAATATTCGTCACTCAGAATATTTGAAATTATAAAGTTGTGCCAAGTCCAATTGAATTTTTTTTTTGTCAAATATTCTACATTGGTAACTCTCCCAAATGATATATCTGAAATGGACCTGTGATATACAGGGTATGAAAAACAGCTTGCCACATATTGTAAATAAAAATTTGTAGAATCTTCCTTATTTTGAATGGAACACCCTGTATATTATCGATCCATAAGAGGCGCCAACAAAGGCTCTACAAATGTCATCAGGTATTTCCTATGGTTAATTAAGTTCACTAGTTTTTCTTAAAACTGCTCTTTTTTTCGAAAAATGGCAAGTATTCTTATTTCTTCGCTATAATCTCAATGAACGACTTTTTTCAAAGCAAAATTCATTTGACGACTGATAGAATATCTTGTTTCAATTATTTCATTATAAGGCCTTTTTCTTAAATTTGTTTTTTTTTTTCGAAAAATGACAATTATTTCTATTTCATCGCCATAATATCAATGTTTTTTTTACTGTGAAATCCATATTTGACGCCTGTGATCGAGATTATGTTATGTTTGTAACACATTTATTACCTGTTGCTAGTAAACAAGTTGTGAATTACACCACAAAATGTACGTTCTTGAATATTTACAATAATTTCAATAATCTCCAAATTTGTGCCATATTCTTTCGGTCTGAAACAACTTTTCAGCGAATAAAATATTTATTGGAAATCAAGTAGTCTGGCGAATGACAGATCAAAATATTTGCCTGCAAATAAGTATTGAAATCTTTAGTGAATCGTGAAGTTGAACTTTCGATATAATTTCATCAGAATGTTGTTTTCAAAAAGTGATTTGATTGATATGATTTTCATATTCATATCATATCATATCCTGAGGCTATTGGATTCTGTCCAAAAAAGGGCAATTCGTCTCGTCGGTGATGCCTCGCTTACAAACTCGCTCACTTGTCTGGAACACCGTAGAAAAGTTGGCGATTTGTCTCTATTTTATAGATATTTTCATGGGCGATGCTCTTCTGAAATATCAACAATCGTTCCTGCTTTGGCAGTCTCTTCGAGATTAACCCGTCAAGTTCAGTCATCACACCCCTTCGTGGTCACTTTGGAGACCTGCAGAACATCACTTTCCAAAGACTCGTTCATCCAACGAACAGCGAGGCTTTGGAACTCATTGCCTAGGGAGGTGTTCCCCGAGGCATACAACCTTCAGAAATTTAAGAAGAACACCAACTCCTACCTTCTTTCCCTAGGTTCCCACGATGTTCTCTGAACATTACAGGATATCCCTTTTCGTGGGAACCGGAACATGAAAAAAAAAAAATATTAGGTGAATCAGACAGGAATTGTTTATTGGCAAGTGGAATTTATTCTCAACGGTATTCAGATAGAAGGCATCCAGATGAAAGATCTTTCCGAAAGGTCCTGACACGATTTGTTGAAACTGGAAGTATCAATTATTCTAAACATGAGCTCATCAAGCCAGCTACTAATGAAGATAATGAATTGCAAGTTCTTCTTGCTGTTGAAGAAGATCCTTGTAGGAGTCAACGACAAATTGGTGAAATAGTGGATATAAGTGAGAGCTCAGTGCAACGAATTTTCATCCATACCACGTTCAATTACATCAAGAACTACTGTATGCCGATTTTGAGAAAAGAGTGAGATTCTGCAATTGGGCTATGGGAAAAATTCGTCGAAACGAATATTTTTTCAATAATATTTTATGGTTGGATGAATCGACATTCCATAAAAATGGATTTTGAATCGACATAATTACCATTATTATTCGACAGAAAATCCCCACTTATTGAGACAAGTGGATTATCAACATAGGTAGTCGATAAATGTCTGGGGAGGCATCATTGGAGAATATGTAATTGGTCCATACTTTTTTGAGCGACATCCGAATGGAACAATGTATCTCAATTTCTTACGAAATGATTAACCAGGTTTGTTAGAAGATATTCCTCTTGACCTTCGCAATAGAATGTGGTAACAACATGATAGCGCTCCTGCTCACTATTCGGCAGAAGTGAGAGATCATTTAAATGAAGTATTTCCCAATGAATGGATAGGACGGAATGGGCCCGTCAGGTGGCCCGCTAGATCACCAGATTTAACAAAACTGGATTTTTTCTTATGGGGATACATAAAAAATAGGGTTTTCGTCGAGCCACCAACTTTTTCCGAAAATATGCGACTTAGAATAACTAATGCTTTTCGCAGCATTACACCAGCTGTCTTGCGCAGGGCAGAACGGTCTTTCAAACATAGACTTCAGCTCTGCATTCAAAAAAATGGAAGACATGTTGAACATATTTTATGAAAGTTTCATTATCAACCTTCATTAAACTTTCCCTTTTGTAATTTGCTAGTTGACAATTTAAATATCTAGAACTTAAGCTCTGACTTCAATTCATGGATATACACCATAACATGAAAAAAAAAATTAGTAATATTCATAATGTTTTTTCATTTAATGGTGTTTGGTTTGATATTGCACGATGTATGTGTAAAATTCTGCATCCAATAAAAAAAAAAATTCTCCATTTAGAAAAATGTGATACATGCATTTATTTCATAAAAAAATATTTGTTTGGACACCTTGTAATGTACATAATTGAAACAAGATATCTTTCGTATATTCTTATCAGTCGTCAAATAGATTTGGCTTTGAATAAAGTCGTTCATTCAGATTATAGCGAAGAAATATGAATACTTGACATTTTTCGAAAAAAAGAGCTGTTTTAAGAAAAACTAGTAAACTTAACCATAGAGAATATTCGATGACATTTGTAGAGCTTTTGTTGGCGCTCCTTATGGATCGAATATGCAGGGTGTTCCATTTAAAATAAGGAAGATTCTGCAAATTTTTATTTACAATATGTGGCAAGCTGTTTTTCATACCCTGTATATCACAGGTCGATTTCAGATATATCGTTTGAGAGAGTTACCAATGTAGAATATTTGACCAAAAAAAACATTTCAATTGGACTTGGCACAACTTTATAATTTCAAATATTCTGAGTGACGAATATTGGAAAAAAAAACCTGTCTTGCTAGAAATCTCGAAAACCGTCAATATTTTCGAAGTGAAGATATACATACTGCGAGAACTTTGTTGAAACTGCAGAGCACCTGCTTTCCATTTCCAGAGGAGTCAAAAGGTGGGAGTGTGTTGAAAATCATGAAGATTTTGGGATACTCCTATTTTATTTTTATTTCATTCTGTATCGTATAATTTTGAGATAATTGAGAATCTTATCAATTTTGATGTACCACGTCAGACGATTAAAGTTGTATATTGTGTTATACACGTTATTAAGTGCATTATAAAAGTGGTTATTCCATTGAGATTCTTTCTGGATACGTATTTTCCACCGGTTAGATGTTGCATTACGATTCCAGCTCTCTAAAAATTTATAACATCTATACAGGGTCCTGCAACAGTGGCGCGGTGTTCCATATCTCAATTTAGGAAACAGATAGGAATCTATATTTCTATAATATCACCTTATTGTTCAAACTCGACAAAATAAAAAAATTGTCGGTCACACAGGGTGTTCAATTTTTTCTGGGCGGATCCCAACTGTGTTTTTTTAAATGGCAACCTATATTTTTTATCGCTATTTCGGTTCTACATAGAAAATAAAAGATACTTTATGAATATCTTCATTTCGAAAATATTGACGGTTTTCGAGATTTCTAGCATGACAGGTTTTTTTTCCAATATTCGTCACTCAGAATATTTGAAATTATAAAGTTGTGCCAAGTCCAATTGAATTTTTTTTTGTCAAATATTCTACATTGGTAACTCTCCCAAACGATATATCTGAAATGGACCTGTGATATACAGGGTATGAAAAACAGCTTGCCACATATTGTAAATAAAAATTTGCAGAATCTTCCTCATTTTGAATGGAACACCCTGTATATTATCGATCCATAAGAAGCGCCAACAAAGGCTCTACAAATGTCATCAGGTATTCCCTATGGTTAAGTTTACTAGTTTTTCTTAAAACAGCTCTTTTTTTCTAAAAATGGCAAGTATTCATATTTCTTCGCTATAATCTCAATGAACGACTTTTCAAAGCAAAATTCATTTGACGACTGATAGAATATCTTGTTTCAATTATGTACATTATAAGGTGTCCTATAGTTTTTCTTAATTTTGTTTTATTTTCGAAAAATGGCAATTATTTCTATTTCATCGCCATAATATCAATGATTTTTTTTCTGTGAAATCCATATTTGACGGCTGTGATGTTTCTAATACATTTATTACCTGTTGCTAGTAAACAAGTTGTGAATTACACCACAAAATGTGCGTTCTTGAATATTTACGATAATTTCAATAATCTCCAAATGTGTGCCATATTCTTTCGGTCTACAACAACCTTTCAGCGAATAAAATATTTATTGGAAATCAAGTAGTCTGGCGAATGACAGATCAAAATATTTGCCTGCAAATAAGTATTGAAATCTTTAGTGAATCGTGAAGTTGAACTTTCGATATAATTTCATCAGAATGTTGTTTTCAAAAAGTGATTTGATTGATATGATTTTCATATTCATATCATATCATATCCTGAGGCTATTGGATTCTGTCCAAAAAAGGGCAATTCGTCTCGTCGGTGATGCCTCGCTTACAAACTCGCTCACTTGTCTGGAACACCGTAGAAAAGTTGGCGATTTGTCTCTATTTTATAGATATTTTCATGGGCGATACTCTTCTGAAATATCAACAATCGTTCCTGCTTTGGCAGTCTCTTCGAGATTAACCCGTCAAGTTCAGTCATCACACCCCTTCGTGGTCACTTTGGAGACCTGCAGAACATCACTTTCCAAAGACTCGTTCATCCAACGAACAGCGAGGCTTTGGAACTCATTGCCTAGGGAGGTGTTC
The DNA here is from genome assembly GCA_018342105.1 of Gonioctena quinquepunctata. Classification (NCBI taxonomy): domain Eukaryota; kingdom Metazoa; phylum Arthropoda; class Insecta; order Coleoptera; family Chrysomelidae; genus Gonioctena; species Gonioctena quinquepunctata. The sequence goes on from JAFIRS010006544.1 coordinate 17,644, forward strand.
CCCGAGGCATACAACCTTCAGAAATTTAAGAAGAACACCAACTCCTACCTTCTTTCCCTAGGTTCCCACGATGTTCTCTGAACATTACAGGATATCCCTTTTCGTGGGAACCGGAACATAAAAAAAAAAAATATTAGGTGAATCAGACAGGAATTGTTTATTGGCAAGTGGAATTTATTCTCAACGGTATTCAGATAGAAGGCATCCAGATGAAAGATCTTTCCGAAAGGTCCTGACACGATTTGTTGAAACTGGAAGTATCAATTATTCTAAACATGAGCGCATCAAGCCAGCTACTAATGAAGATAATGAATTGCAAGTTCTTCTTGCTGTTGAAGAAGATCCTTGTAGGAGTCAATGACAAATTGGTGAAATAGTGGATATAAGTGAGAGATCAGTGCAACGAATTTTCATCCATACCACGTTCAATTACATCAAGAACTACTGTATGCCGATTTTGAGAAAAGAGTGAGATTCTGCAATTGGGCTATGGGAAAAATTCGTCGAAACGAATATTTTTTCAATAACATTTTATGGTTGGATGAATCGACATTCTATAAAAATGGATTTGTGAATCGACATAATTACCATTATTATTCGACAGAAAATCCCCACTTATTGAGACAAGTGGATTATCAACATAGGTAGTCGATAAATGTCTGGGGAGGCATCATTGGAGAATATGTAATTGGTCCATACTTTTTTGAGCGACATCCGAATGGAACAATGTATCTCAATTTCTTACGAAATGATTAACCAGGTTTGTTAGAAGATATTCCTCTTGACCTTCGCAATAGAATGTGGTAACAACATGATAGCGCTCCTGCTCACTATTCGGCAGAAGTGAGAGATCATTTAAATGAAGTATTTCCCAATGAATGGATAGGACGGAATGGGCCCGTCAGGTGGCCCGTTAGATCACCAGACTTAACAAAACTGGATTTTTTCTTATGGGGATACATAAAAAATAGGGTTTTCGTCGAGCCACCAACTTTTTCCGAAAATATGCGACTTAGAATAACTAATGCTTTTCGCAGCATTACACCAGCTGTCTTGCGCAGGGCAGAACGGTCTTTCAAACATAGACTTCAGCTCTGCATTCCAAAAAATGGAAGACATGTTGAACATATTTTATAAAAGTTTCATTATCAACCTTCATTAAACTTTTCCTTTTGTAGTTTGCCAGTTGACAATTTAAATATCTAGAACTTAAGCTCTGACTTCAATTCATGAATATACACCATAACATGAAAAAAAAATTATTAGTAATATTCAAAATGTTTTTTCATTTAATGGTGTTTGGTTTGATATTGCACGATGTATGTGTAAAATTCTGCATCCAATGAAAAAAATAATTCTCCATTTAGAAAAATGTGATACATGCATTTATTTAATAAAAAAATATTTGTTTGGACACCTTGTAATGTACATAATTGAAACAAGATATCTTTCGTATATTCTTATCAGTCGTCAAATGGATTTGGCTTTGAATAAAGTCGTTCATTCAGATTATAGCGAAGAAATATGAATACTTGACATTTTTCGAAAAAAAGAGCTGTTTTAAGAAAAACTAGTAAACCATAGAGAATATTCGATGACATTTGTAGAGCTTTTGTTGGCGCTCCTTATGGATCGAATATGCAGGGTGTTCCATTTAAAATAAGGAAGATTCTGCAAATTTTTATTTAAAATATGTGGCAAGCTGTTTTTCATACCCTGTATATCACAGGTCGATTTCAGATATATCGTTTGAGAGAGTTACCAATGTAGAATATTTGACCAAAAAAAAATTTCAATTGGACTTGGCACAACTTTATAATTTCAAATATTCTGAGTGACGTATATTGGGAAAAAAAACCTGTCATGCTAGAAATCTCGAGAACCGTCAATATTTTCGAAGTAAAGATATACATAAAGTATCTTTTATTTTCTATGTAGAAACCGAGAAAGCGATAAAAAATATAGGTTGCCATTTAAAAAAACACAGTTGGGATCCACCCAGAAAAAATTTAACACCCTGTGTGACCGACAATTTTTTTATTTTGTCGAGCTCGAGCAATAAGGTAATATTATAGAAATATAGATTCCTATCTGTTTCCTAAATGGAACCCCGCGCCACTGGTGCAGGATCCTGTATATTGGGAAGAAGATATCTGTCGCTCGATAAAAATCGCCAGTGAGTTCTTATAAATCATTCACACCCAGTATAGCCCTTAATAAACTTGGTAACAATATCTTAACTGATTAAACTACAGTGTGGGGTTTCTAATTAAACAACACCCTGTGGGTCGTATCAGATGTCGATGTTGATGTCTTCAACAATAAAATTATATTTATGATTATTTTTTGCCTGGATGTCTAAGTAATTCTGTAGATTTTGGTTGAACTGGTCAATGCAAGTGGAGGGAGACCAGTAAAAGGCGTGAATAACTATGGGAATACCAAAAAAATCTACTTCTAGTGTTAATAGGATCGAGTCATTGAAAAGTATCGACTCGTGATGTTTGTGAAGATCTTTCTTTATACAGTGTGACCCATTTAAAATGGAACCACCCCTGTAGAATACGCATTTTTTAATCAATCTCAAAAAAAAATATTAAGCATCGAAAACTGTATCTTGACACAAATTTTTATAACTTCAGTTTCATTTCCAAGGTACACTATTTTTTTTTCTATGTCAAAAACGGCAAAAGTTTATTAGGCAATTTTTGTTGTCAAGTTTGACTACACCACTGGATTCGTAGTCGTTATTAATGAAAATCATCAAAATTTCTTAAAAAAAGATTGGTTAACAACTTCAATTTTGGAAACAAAGTATTTGATTATAATTTTTATTTAGATTATAGACATATTCAAAATCTGGCAACACCGTCGATACAAAGTAGAACACCAGTGAACTTGTGCAGTGAAAATCCGAAGTCAATAGATATAGTGTTATGATCAATCCTTTTACAAAAGAGAATTCAAACTTGCCACAAGATATCATCCACTATTCAACGTCACTGAGAGATAAGACAATCAGTTTTATTTCATTACCGAAAACGCATCCATAATTCTAGCTCTCGTACGAACACAAACAAACCCATTAAAAAATCCCGATAAGCGACAGTCACACCAGCCCACCTCATTAAGAACCGTATCCGACTCATAAATCACAAGTCATCGCTACCGATAAATGTATAAACATCCTTGTTGGTCATTATTTCCCAGACTAGCCGACCGCTACCTGTCAGGCAGTAAAATATTATCCAATTATAACAAAAGATACGCGAGAAACGAGTTAAACAAAGCAGGAGCCTTATCATGTTTACAAATGTCCCCTCATTAAAAAAACTCATAAAACACACTAAGTTCCGCCCCAACTTCCGATCGGAAGAATATTATAAAAGCCAACGGGGGCATAACAAAGGAGTCAGTTAAGTCCGAACAGTAGTCCGTGGTATAATCACGTCTATCAAACGTAAAGAAAATTAGTATGCAATCATATTAGTGAAAAATGTCACGAGAAATAAAATTTCGCCACGGATAAACACCATATCAATTAACGAAATTCTAATATGACCGTCTTTTAACTAGAGTCAGTGTAAAAACAATATTTCACCGCATAAATACGAACAATTCAAAATCACTCTAATAATAGTTCAATTCATGTGTTATAACTACGAAAGTACTCCCGTTAAAAAATACTTTTCCAGTGTTGTGCATACTCTCGATCAAATGACGTGTCTTTGCTGAATGCCCATAAAACTAAGCAAATAATTCATCCATGTAACCTGATCCAGTAACGAACCATGTCAAGCGTTTGAGATAAATAAAGCCGGTTAATCGTGAAATTCCTCGAGTGCAACCCAACGAGAGCAACTGGACAATTCGACCTAGGTAATGAATTCCTATTATTGAAATTAATGTTTTGGTTTCCTATTCATATTATCCGTTTTTCTTAATATACATGTTATGCATACATATATCTCCCATAAAAAGAAACATTGTCGAGAGGTACTAAAACAGGGACAATTGCCTTTAAGTGCACAATCCCTAGTATTGAGAAATCACAAGAAAAAGTGGACAAGTTGTTACCTATATTAAATGTTTTTATGGTGTTCTTATTCGTTGGGTTATCTATGTCATATCAAATAATTTTAGCAATTGAAATTTGTTAAAAAAGGTGACTCAGTCTATAAAGATAGGAATGGATTGTACAGGAGTGAAAGGAAGTGTTTGTAGAGAGTGCAGTTCTTTAGTCATTTTATTTTCTTTTTTTATCTCCATTAGTAACAGATTTTGTTTTTTTATAAATTCTTGAGAGTTACCACAAAAGTGTCATTCTAAGGATAACAAGGTATTTTTTTGTTCTTGTCTTATCTTATGTATAATATCATTTATGAATATAATTTTCTTTGATTCCCGGTGCCTTTTTATTGATATAGAGTTCAGGCGAACGGTATATACTTCCCAATAAACAACCTGTGTTCCTGGGTGTTAGAAAGAAGGTAATGGATACAGCCGCTCGTGTCCGTTAACTTCAGTGCAAATAAATTCGTTTATAACTTGCTGCTAATACCCAACAAAATTGTAGTCTTTCGAGCAACTTTTCAACAAAGGACTAATCGAGTATAGGTTTTATATACTCGAAGCGTCCTTAGCGTCTTAGGCTAATTATACGGAATAACGAGTTGCTCCAAACCAGTGGCGTTACCAGAGGGTTAATCTTTGGATAACGAAACACCGGCCTGAACGTCGTTTAGCCGGGGTGGAGATAATGAGTATTCCTAAATAATAGTGTGGGATGTAACACTGATGTCAGGTGTGCGAGTAATTGTTGAGGAAGTACATTAACGCATATATACAAATAAAACGTTCATACCGAACAATTCGCAGAACTCAATATCAGAAAAGTATAAGAAAGATTTTATTTAGGAAATAATTCATCCAAAAGGAGGAAAGTTCTCAATATGACTCCTCCAGGGGACCTTCGTCAACAACAACTCCTGTAGTGCAGGTTCTGCCAAATCCAGAGCCAACAATAGCAATCACATTAGATAATATACCCTATTATAACGGGCAGACGAGTATCAAAGATTTTATTAGGATAATTGAAGATACAGCCGCTCTAGCTGGATGGACAGAATTGCAAATAGTGTCTATCGTTCGATTGAAACTAAGAGGCATTGCGAAACAACTCATTGACGCCGACAATCAATTGAGAAATACAGCAGTATGGAACGAATTGAAAAGAGGTTTACAGGAACAGTTTGGTATAGCTAAAATACCAGGGCAGGACAAAGGGAATTATTAGAATGCCGACAACGTAGATCTGAAACTTGCCGCCAATTTTTGGCACGTCTGAAAGTTTGTGCTGCGAAAATTTTAGTCTTAACCGGAACAGATGACGTAGATCGGATACTATTGCAACGCCACGAGCAAGATGTAATCACGCAGTTTGCTATGGGATTATTGGACCCCATCGGAAACGATACTATCCGCTAGTCCTGATACACTGACCGAAGCTATCGAACTAGCCGATAAAGAAGAGCTCATAGAAAACCTAACTAGGCCAGGAGAGAGAAGTTTTAGAAATGTCACAGCAAATGGACCACCAGCAACGATAAAGACATGCCAGTATTGTCGTAGAAGAGGACATGAAATTAGGGACTGTAGGTTAAAAAACAGAACTTGTTTCAATTGTAATCAGCCGGGTCATATGTCATACAACTGTAAAAACAGGAATGGACAAAGAAATATGGACAGAAGAAATTTAAATGGCCACCCGGTTCGCAATTCTCCTCCGTTGGGAACCGCAGACAACCGCCATTAAAACGCAACACGGTAAATAGGAGGCCAAACACACGATACTAACCTATACCACGGAGAAGCCCAGCGAAACGTCATAGTTCTAGAAATTGATGGAATTTTTCGCACTACCCTGGTAGACACGGGTGCCGAAGTATCGTTGGCCCACGTTAGCATTACGCACGGTATGAAAGTTAATTACGAAGAAAAAATTCAATTTAAAAAGACGTACAGGAAATAGAATTCCATATATAGGTACCGTAGTTTTGCCAATAAAACTGAATGAAAGAACCCAAATCGAGCATGAATTTATATTAATCGAAACGAAACATTTGAGCACAGAAATAATTTTAGGTCTAGACTTTCTGCAAAAGTATCAAGTAAAGCTAGATTGGAGAGCAAACAAAATGTATTTGATGGAAGAAATAATTGAACTCCACCACGAGCCAAAACGCATTTATCATACGGAAAATGAGAAGGAAAACCAATGGGACAAACGACTAGAAATTTTAGAGCAACAGTTGAAAGAATTTACTACTACGATAGATAGCTGGACGAAAACGATGTCTAAAGAAAAACTCGGTCAGATAAGGGAGGCGCCGCCCGCATCAGACTGCGAAGTATTTGGAACTAAATTTTCACATCCAGAAATGAGGTCGGCCGACTCAAACAGCAATCGAGTAGAAAATCCAGGACAGGCAGAAGAACGTGATTTAAAGGAGACACGGTATCAAGAGAAAGCCACGTCCACTGAAAAACCAAAAAAGTCGAAAAGGAAAAGGAAAAAATAAAGATAAGCGTTTACAGAAGCAGAACAGGAATAAGGATTTAATGGAGACCTTGTTCACCGACAGAACGACGAGCAATAGAGAAAAGAAAATCTCACCACGAGGGATGAGAAAACTTCGCCATCCATCGGGAATATTGGGACAGCCGAGACACCCTGTATATTAGGAAGGTTAGTTAGGCGATATGGCACGGGAAGCCTGAACGACATTCGTACTGAAAAAGCCAGTTCGTCCAAGGATGACTCTTTTACTGCCAGAGACATGGAAAAACTCCACACTCTGAAAACGAAAATCGTGGAAGACATCCCGCCGTTCGCACAGGACAACCGAAAAGCAGAAATATGTCCGTCTAGGGCGACAATTTCTCTCAAAGAAACAGGGAAGTGGAAAGGAAAATCTAAATTATCCCGAAAACTCAACAGTGAGCAGGAAGAAAAGTCTGGGTATGAGAATATATGCACTAAACAGACAGACAGCCGATACGAGGAGGCAAATACGAGCCAGGAAAGGATGAAAACAAGGTATAGAAAAGTTTATGAAAATAAAGCCAGTCAAACAGAGAATGAAAGACTTATCGGAAGGATAGAAACTCGGGACGCCGAATCTTCCAGAAGTAAACAAGAAATAGTTATACAGGGAGGTGAAAAAGTGATTGAAGAAATTTATGGGACAGGATTGTACTTGCAAAAAGATATGATTTTACCCCCGAGAGCAATGACAATATGTATGGTTAGAACAAAAAGAAAATTATTGTCGGAAAATATTATAGTTGAAGATAACGCAGCTATAAAAGGACTGATGATCGCGAGATCGATAGGAAAAAATGATACCGAAATACCCATCAGACTGATAAACATTTTGGAACAGGAACTGATCATACCCCGGAAACATATTATAGCTCATGGTTTCGAGGCAGATACAGAAAATAAAGTGGAAACTACGACGAATGGACTCATGATCCGTAGCATAAACCTACAAGATGAACAGAAAATTTTACAACAATTACATCTCGAGAATCCCACGGAAGAAGCTCAAATTAAATTGGCCACCCTCATCAAGAAGTACATTGATGTATTTAAGGCCCCCTAGTCAAAATTAACTTGTACCCATCTAGTAAAGCACAGGATACACACTGAGGATGTTCCGCCTAGTTCAAAACGACCTTATCGAATTCCATACCAGCGGCAGAAGATAATGCACCAAGAAATTAAGGAATTGTTGGATAACGAAATAATCAAAGAATCCTGTAGCCCTTGGAGTTTTCCAGCGATCCTGGTTGAAAAAAAATTGCACCCTGGAGAAGATCCCCAGTTCAGACTATGCATTGATTACAGGGAATTGAATGCCATCACGAAGACAGATTTTTCCCATTACCACATATACAGGATACGATCGAAAGTTGCAAGGTATAGCTATACAGTGTGATGGATCTAGCTAGTGGATATTTTCAAATTGAATTGGATGAAAGAGACAGAAGAGAGTGCCTTCTCCACACCAAATGGACACTACGAATTTCTCCGTATGCCTATGGGGATGAAGAACTCCCCTAGCACTTGGTGCCGGCAGATGGAGAACATTTTCGAAATATATAGGTAAGGAGTGCTTAGTATACTTGGACGATATCATCGTTTTTAGTGGACCCAACATCTCAGAACATTTAGGCAGATTACGCAATGTTTTCGAACAAAATGAGGAGCAGTAATTTGAAATTCAAGGCAACTAAGTGTAATTTTATGCAAAAAGAAGCAAAATACCTTGGACATATTATCTCCGAGAAAGGTTGCCAAACAGATCCCGAAAAAACTAAAATTATCAAGGACTACCCACCACCAAGAAGTGAAAGACATCCGAGCATTTTTGGGATTATGCGGATTTTACCGAAAGTTTGTACCAAACTTCTCGAGTATATCCCAACCGCTTACAGCACTCACCAAAAAAGAGGTAAAATTCCAGTGGGGACAAGAACAACAAAAATCTTTCGATACACTAAAAGAAGCTTTAATTTCCCCTCCAATCTTAAAATACCCCGATTTTTCTCGACCTTTTGTGGTCACCACAGATGCCAGCGCGACCGCCATAAGTGGAATTTTGAGTCAAGAATATTCTATTCGAACATCCCATTTGTTACTCGAGCAGAACTTTGAATGCCGCTGAAACTAGGTACTCTCTACGATAGAAAGAGAATGTCTCGCAGTGATTTGGGCTGTAAAAAGAAATACAGGTGCTATCTGACTGGTACGCACTTTACCATCATTACCGATCATCGGCCATTGACTTATTTATTGTCTATCAAAGATCCGAGTAGCAGGCTAGCCAAATGGGCCATGGCACTCCTGGAATTCTCTATTTACTATTAAATACAGACCAGGACGAGATATATAAATGCCGATACCTTATCCAGGATAAAAGACGAACATAGTGGGGAAAGACTCAAAGAATAACAGAAGACTGCCAAGTACGTGTTAAATCCAGTGAAAACATAGAACCTGTAGTTGAAACGTTATGGCACTTGGACGACATCCGCCTGATGCAGAAGACAGACCCCAAATTTCTGCATTAGTACCTACATTGACTGACGAAGATGACAATTTTATATTCACGAAGAAATTTTATAGTGAAACGACGAGTAGACGAGCGTCGGGACAAAATCTATGCTCCCAAGGTCATTAGAAAACAAATTATAAGTTTGTACCATGATAACATATTTTCTGGTCATGGAGGACAAAAAACTCTAACCACTATCCAACGAGAATTTTACTGGCCTAGCATGAAGAAAGATATCAATGAATACATACAGAAATGTCATTCTTGCAACATTCATAAAACTACGAACCAAAACCAACGGAATGCAGAGAATGCCTATTCCGGAAACGTATTCGAAATTGTAGCCATCGATATAGTCGGACCACTAAAACACCACCAGAAATGGAAACAATTATATTTACAGCAATTGATCACTTGACTCGATATGCCGAACCATTCCAATACCTAATATTACTGTCGAGACGGTAGCGAAAGTGTTTGTAGAACATATCATCTTACGTTATGGAGCACCAAGATATTTATTGGTGACAGAGGATCTCAATTTCTATCTGCTCTATTTCTGGAAATTTGCCAACGACTAAAAAATCAAGAGAAACTGAATACTACAGCATATCATCCCCCACGAACGGCATCGTAGAACGATTCCATGGACACTTGAAAACTACATTATCACACCTAGTGACTGAACAACAATCCGATTGGGACGAACAGTTACCGTATGCTCTTGTGGCTATAAGAAATCAGATTCATTCATCCACAAGGAAAGCCCCTTTTCTTAATGTTTGGCAGAGACATGCTACTACACATCACCTAACATTAAGAGCACCCCGTATAAAGGTATGATACCTTAGAAAACTACGCCTCAGAAATGGTCCAGAGATTGCAAGTTGCTCCACCAAAAAAGCCCGAAAATCCGTAGAAACTGCCGCGGAAAATCACACCGAAATTTCAATAAAAGGCTAAATTAAAGAGGGTTTTCCCCTAGGATCGTTAGCTAAAAGGGCCTCCCAAAAATTTAGGCAGGTCAAAACTAGCGCGAAAATTGTTACCACATATACCGGACCGTGGAAATTTTGGGAAAAATTTTCACCTGTCAATTTTGAAATACAACAGGAAAAACCAAAAAGCCAAGTTGTACACGCAAATCGACTGAAAGTTTATGAATATAGAAATCCTCGAAGACTTTTAGAAAAACCGTCAAAGAAGAAATCCTAAGGAAATGGAAAAAATGCCCCGTGTATACAAAAAGAACCGAAATTTGGACGAATTTTGCATCACTTCCGAAGGTTGGAAAAATATCAATTTAAATAACATCCACGAAACACTCGTAGGAAACAAAATAGTGTAAGAAATGAACCCGTTTCAGAAAACGTAACGCTAGGCAAGACGAACTACCCTAGAAAATTGGACGTTTCGAAAGTCGTAAAACCCGGAACATCGGACGAAGTCGGGGAAAAAATCCCCGAAAACTCATGGTTACCAAACAAGGTCCGGGACAGTACCTGAGGAACCTTGGTTTTGACAAAACGGTAAAAAAATCAGTAAAAAAAAAATACTTCATAATTGAAATGCACTGGGAATGCAACAAAGATATGTATGTATATATGGGTTTTTAAATTAATTGGAAACTCTAGGAGATGTAGTATGTATAGGATACAGTCTAGTGACCTAAATTAAAAAAAAAAAAATTTTAATTTTTGCTTTCCTTCCAAAACTGTTTAAATTGGTCAATCCTGGGGTTAATAGAACAACCATACCAAGTGAACCATTGCGGGAGAATTTCCCTAACCTAACCCGGTCAGCTGAACGATAAGTGAAGTTAATGGCTTGATTATAAACATTGAACCATTCTACCTGCAGCGCGGTCACACCCTCCGAAACTCCCTATCCCTTTTTCACCAATCTCCGAGACATCTGTTTTGAAACAAGATATGAAGTAATCTTTCAAAGGGCAATATACCAGGTAAACACTCTAAATTAAAAGGAAAAGTGTAGGAAATGGGCTCAACGATGGAATAACCGGGGTTCACATTCCGTATCGACCAAAAAAGAAAGATAAGAATAAACGGCAAAGTCGCAGTTAAAAAAAATTTTGATACTGGGGCTGTTATTTTTTAAAAATTCCCCCACAGTTGGATTAATAGCCTGACTGTCGAAACCCAAACCCCAATATTCTGCAATATCGTTAGAGATGACAAAATGTCCCTTTCCCCAAGCATACACCGTACGGATCTTCGTGTATACGCGGTTGAAAAAGAAATTTAAACCATTCATGATCCTGTTTAGAAAAATTCCCCAACTGATGGTTCATTGTGGCATGTTTCCCCGATTATCCCGGATAGCCTAATTACTTTTTCCCCGTAGGAAAAAGAATGCTTAAAGATACATCGTTTTTGGGAAAAACGAGGTTTTTTTAGAGAAAATTAAAATTCCCCCCAAACCACACAAACCCGAGAATCGTATAGGGGGGAAATTTAAAGGGGGAAAAGGTGGAAGGGCCATTAACCTTCCAAGGGGGGGAATAAAATTTTGTCCCCAAAAGGATCATCTTGAAAGATTTTCCCCACCCCCTTTGGGATACCAATACAATTTTTTGGGAAAACCCAAACTCTTTGCAATTTAGTACAGGTATTGTATGGATGCTTTCCCCAAGGGAAATAGGGGGGCCCTATAAAACCTCATGAATGTGAAGGACCGACAACTCACAAAGGAAAAGCAACAAAAAAAAAGAAACTAAGTCAGACGGAAAAAAACCAAACATGGTTATTAAAGACAGGACGAAACTATTTCCCGTCAGTTAATTAAAAAAAAAAAAATTTTGTTTTTTAAATGTGTTGAAAAAATCCCTAATCAACTACCAACAATATGACCCCATCTCGTAAATTTGCCCCTCAAAGCCAAATGCCGATATAAAAAACCTATGTAAATTAAATTTTTTATATAAGAACTTTTAAAGGGTATGAACCCGTCGCCGATACTATTCACAGAAGGTGTATCAAAAAAGGGGTTCTCAGAATAGATTATTGATGGCCAATCTCGAACCTCATATCACAGTTACATCCAAGACCAGGGTATATTGCAAAAATAAATGGAAGTATTATATTTGTTGAAATGCACACCGGTTATAGTTCAAATGGAGAAAAAAAAATTTTTCAAGGTTCCCGGGGTATTTAAACAAAACTTTTTAGGGTTTAAAAATATACAGGAAATGGGGAAAACAACAATGTTCTTCAATCATTCAACCAAAATTATATAAAACCCCGGTTCCTGACCCTTACCCCCTGGGAAAACCCCGGAATTACCCCTAATGAAGAACAACAAATCTAGCCAGAATACAATATTGGTGATGGTGGGATAAAACCAACCAAGAAATGAGACAACCCCAAAAATAATTTTTTTTGCCCGAAAAACAAGCATAAATAATATTCTGATAAACAAAATGGAATAACCCTATCAGTCGGGTTTCTCTACGTTAAACCTGTTCAACCCCGGGGAAAAAATAGCCAACAGCACTATGAAAAAATATATGGGGTTCACTTTCATTGGAAGTAACCAGCAGTTTCTTGGGAAAAATTTTTTTCATAAGGATAATAAAATTTGTAGGAAAAACCATAAATGATAGCCATAAAGAATCACTTCCACCTGTAAATGGCGTTCTAAATTACTTTTATCAACAAAAACCCCCACAAGTTCCGAAGAAATTGAGGAAAAAATTTACGGTTATTGAAAATCAAAAACCACCCAAACCTTTTGATACCACCCCCCCTCAAGCCGAAAGAAAAATTTTGCGACGATAAAATCCCTCCTTTTAAAACCTATCTTGGACCCAAGAAATGAAAATATATAAACCCCAAAAAATAAAAACATTTTATTACCTCTACGCGCCTTGACCTAAAATTACGAAAATAAGGGTCTTCCTCCCCTCCCAAAAAAATAATCTTTTTCCCGTTGGGTAGTGAAGCTAAGAAAAAAGGGCCCTTTTCAATGAATATTAAAATGTCCTCTTCCAAAAAAAGATAACCCAAAGGACGTTAAAGCTAATCCAATTAACCCCTGAACATTAAAAAAAAAGAGATATCGATTCTATATAAATAGGGGGCTAGATTAATTATTTTCCCCAAATTCTTAAGAGACCCCCGTTAGTCAGCCACAAAGCTTTTTTTATAAACCCCCTCGTGATCAACAAGTTACCAACACCAGCTACCCCATGGAGATGCTCGATCCGAAAAAAAACCGTTTCGACACGAAAGGAAATCCGAAGGGGTCCGTAAACAATCTGCTCTACGACGTGAATACGTGGTGCAGAAACCCCCCGGGCACGTGCGCATTACATTTATTTAATTTGCCTTAATCGCCATCATGCGGTCCTGAGACTACTGGCCCAGAAACTTTTTCCCCGTGTGATTGTTTTTACTGCACCACCGAGTACCCGGTAGCAGACCCCCCCAACCCCCGGGCCGACGACAAACCGAAAAACATCCACGAAGCCCGTATGCAATTGTCAGGTTTGCACCGACGATCAAACCCCCCCCCGAAGGAGACTAGACGGGCTCCATAACCCCCCAGTCGCCGCTATGTCTCAAGAACTGTAGCCGACACCCCCCGGACGATGATTCTGATGACACCCCCAAAGGGCCCTGCTGCCAGTTCGAGCATAATCCTCAGGCGTTCAACATCGCCAGTCCCCCCGACCGTGAAAGATCCTAGGTCCCCGGAACTGTAAATGGTGACGAGACGAACTTTTTTATTCAAGTTTGATGCCGTGCCGTTTGAAAGTTTTTTTTTTTTGTTGTCTTGTCAATTTTACTATTTTTTAAATTTTTTGAACTCTTATACAATGAACAGACATTATTTTTTTTTCAAAACCTACATTCCAACTTTTTGTAAATTACGCTTTTTTTTTTTACTTATCTTATTTTTTTTTTTTAAAATTTTAAAAACCTTTGGGATGATGAATACCATACTCAGCACAGACTATCATTTCTATAGGAAACCCAAAAAAGATGATTTCTCCCTATAAAAAATGGAACCAAATTTTTTTCATTCAAAAAAACAAAAGGCCCCATTATTCGAGTAGAAAACCTTTTTTTCAGGGGATAGATTTGTTATGATCAACCTTTTTAAAAAAAGAATTCAAATTTTCCACAAAATATAAAACCCCTTTTCCCAACGTCACTGGAGATAAGACAATCAGTTTTTTTTTTCATTACCAAAAGCACCCTTTAATTCGGGCCCCGTAGGAAAAAAAAACCCTTTAAAAAAACCCGATAAGCGACAGCCCCCAAACCCCCCCGGGGGAACCGTACCCCACTCATAAATCACAAGTCATCGCTACCGATAAATGTATAAACATCCTTGTTGGTCAATTTCCCCGACTAGCCGACCCCGCTACCGTGGGTTTAAAAAACCCCAATTTTAAAAAGATACGCAGCGGGGTTTAAAAAAAGCAGGAGCCTTATCATGTTTACAAATGTCCTCTTTAAAAAAACTCAAAAAAACCCCCAAAAATCCGCCCCAACTTCCGATCGGAAGAAATTTTTATAAAACCCAAGGGGGCATAAAAAAAAGTCAGTTAAGCCCCAACAGTAGCCCCTGGTATAACCCCACGTCTATCAAATAAAAAAAATTGGTATGCAATCATTTTGGGTAAAAAAAAGTCCGAGAAATAAAATTTCGCCACGGATAAACACCCCATAAATTTAAACAAAAATTTAATATGACCGTTTTTTTAAATAGAGTCAGTGTAAAACAAAAATTTCACGAAAAAAGAACAATTCAAAATCACTCTAATAATAGTTCAATTCATGGTTATAACACAAAAAGCCCCCCTTAAAAAACTTTTCCAGTTTTTTTCATACCCCGATCAAATGACGGGTTTTAAAACCCCATAAAATAAAAAAATCCATGTTAACCGATCCAGTAACGAAACCATGCAAGGGTTTGAGATAAATAAACCCGGGGTTTCCCGTAAAATTTCCCCCAAAATTTGAAACCCAACGAGAGCAACGGGGCAATTTGACCAGGTAATGAATTCATTTTTGAAATTAATGTTTGGTTTCATTCATATTATCCTTTTTTTTTAAATACATGTTATGCATACATATATTCCCTAAAGAGAAACATTGTGGGAAACCCAAAAAAAACGGGGCAATTCCCTTTTAAATTTGCACAACCTAGTTTTTAGAAATCCAAAAAAAAAGTGGACAAAAGTTTTTACCAATAAATGTTTTTTGGGTTTCTATTCGTTGGGTTTCATGTCTATCAAATAATTTGCAATTGAAATTTTTTAAAAAAAGGGGACTCAGTCTATAAAGAAAAAATGGATTGTACAGGGTGAAAAAAAATTTTTTGTAAAAGTGCAG
Organism: Gonioctena quinquepunctata; assembly: GCA_018342105.1. Classification (NCBI taxonomy): domain Eukaryota; kingdom Metazoa; phylum Arthropoda; class Insecta; order Coleoptera; family Chrysomelidae; genus Gonioctena; species Gonioctena quinquepunctata. The sequence continues at coordinate 33,128 of JAFIRS010006544.1, forward strand.
TTCTTTATTTTTTTTTTTTTTTTTTTTTATCTCCATTAGTAACAGATTTTTTTTTTTTTTTTAAAATTTTTGAGGTTCCCAAAAAAAAATGTCATTCTAAGGAAAAAGGGGGATTTTTTTTTTCTTGTCTTATCTTATGTATAATATCATTTATGAATATAATTTTTTTTTTTTCCCCCGGGGCCTTTTATTGATAAAAGAGTTCAGGCAAAGGGGGATATATTTCCCCCAAAAAACAACCTGTGTTCCTGGGTGTTAGAAAAAAAAGGTAAAGGATACGGCCCCCCTTTTCCGTTAACTTGTGCAAATTAAATTTTTTTAACTTTTTTTCTAATACCCAACAAAATTGTATCTTTTTGACAACTTTTTAAAAAAGGAAAGAGGGATAGGTTTTATCTCGAAGCGTCTAGCGCTTTAAATTTTACGGAATAACGAGTTGCTCCCCAAAACCCTGGCGTTACCAGAGGGGGTTTAAACTTTGGGGAAAAAAAAAAACCGGCCCCGAATCGTTTTTTCCCGGGGGGGAATAATGGTATTCAAAAAATGTGTGGGATGTAACAATAGTCCATCAATATCAATTTTTGAAGCTGTTTCTATAGAAGCAAAAAAAACTCCCCCTTTCCCAAAACACCCCTATGGGGAAAAAAAGGGAAAAAAAAAAAATTTTTCTACTTTTAAACCCCCCCGGGAAAAAGAGCCCGGGTGGTCAACTTGGACTTTATGACTGCTTTTCTTTTAAAAAGATTCGTCTGGGCCAATCAATGCTGGCGGGGGTGTCTATACGATGGGGGGTCATAAATCACGCGTTTTTTTTTTTTATCTAAAAAATTAAAACCAGTAGCGTCTGTGGTCTTTTGTTTTGCCGGTGAAATACGTTTTAGGATATTAAAATATCAAAAAAGTTAGTTATCTCCGCCACTGCTGCTCCGATTTCGCCGCAAGACTTTTTATGTTCCCCCCAATTGATATTGGGAAAACTATATCTACGCCGCGTGAAAACGGGGCTCCCTTTTCCCCCACCTGACCACGCTCTTGCAAATACCTTCACTTCAAAGGGCTAGGTTTCATTATTTGAATCAATTGTACAGTTATCAACTGAATCATTGAATATAGGTATTCATTGAAAATCTGTCAAAAAAAATTAACTCCTAATGAAATAACAGATATATGTATTTTTTAAGAATGTGATTTTTTGTGGAGGAAACAACGCTTCTTGAACCGGTTTTTTTAGTAACCTTCCACAGTCTGAAAATGAAAATGTAATCAGGAAAATAGAGATATTTTAAAAAAAAAATTTTTTTCCTTGGGTCTTTTTTTTTTATAGAAAATTTTTAATAAGCCTTTTTTTTTAGATTTTCATAAAACCTTTTTTAGAAACCAATAAAAGTATTCCATTTTTTTAGGCCCAAAAAACCTTTTTTTCCCCAATTTTTTTTAAATAACATATTTTTCGTTTCTCGAAATTCAACTTTTCAATAATCCATTTTCCCCTCTGTTAAACATCTCTAGATCCATTATCTTGCCTATGACTAGTGTTATCAAACGATTCTTCAAAGTGGGGATAAACTTCAAATTTCGAATTAAAGACCCATATCCCTAATGTCAAACATCCAAATATTTTTGAAAAAATTATAAAAGAAAAATTACAAATTTCCCTGAACAAACATGGTATTCTTTCGAAAAAAACAGTATGGGTTTAAGGAGGGAGAGGAAAGCTTATTTGTATTAACATCTCATATTTACAAATCCCCTTGATATGTCTAAGCCGTCACTTTGTATCTGTGTCGATCTATCCAAAGCTTTGATACTGTATCCACAAAGACTTCTAGAAAACTGGAGAATATTGGTATACTGGGTAAGCCGTATGCTCACATGGTATCGAAGGATGGAGAGGAGTTAACGAAACACACTTGATGTCGAACATTATGAAAAAAACTTCGTTTTTCGCGATTTTATATGAAGCCGATGGCTGCCATGGTAGCAAACTTCATATTCGGTTCAGCACCCAAAAAATAAAAGATCCGTTGGGAAAAAAAAGTTCCCCAGTTTTTTTTCCTGAAAACGGCCTTTGATACCTTTATTATTGGACTAAGATCATTCCCATCCACAGTTATAAGAATGGTAATGCGTGAGCGATTTGTGGGGAAGCGATTTTTAATAAAAAAACTGATAGGCCATGGGTTTGTATATTATATTCCCAAAATCATGTATTTATGTGTAGGTTATAAGAGTATTCGGAAAGAACAGAAAATTTGAAATTCATTTCAAGTTATACAGTAGTACATTCTTCATAGCCGATAAACAAAATGAACAGATACAAGTTTAAAAGTATTTAATCAACAAATAAAACGTCATTAAGCAAAAACTGGAAACTAAAATAAACATTACTGTAAAATTAAATATATGAATTTTTGTGGCTTCTACAAACCTCCATTTAGTTCCCACATTTATTGTATCTCTTCGAATATTTTTTTTTCACTATTTCTTATTTGTTGGGTGAATTTGACAAATCCGGGG
>JAFIRS010006545.1:0-35640 GCA_018342105.1 Gonioctena quinquepunctata
AACGATAATAGATAAAGCTGGTACTTATGGAATACTCAAAAATAGTAGGCGATACGATAGCAAAGATAAGGTACTATATATAGGCAATTCGATAGAGATATAGGCAATTTGGCTATACGATAAAAGGCAATCGGTACGATAAAAGGCAATATGGTACGATATAGGCAATTCAATAAGATATAGGCAACTCAATAACGATATAGGCAATAAGAATCACAAAATATCAAAGATAGATAATATATAAATATAAATAAATATATACCAAGTTCTTTTGGATCAGATTTGTAAATGTTCTTTCAACAAAAAAAATTTACTATGTCTTCCACCAAGCTAGGACAAGATACGAAAAAGAGAAAAAGAACAGTCAAGTTTTCGAGCCCACGTTGGGCCCAATTGTCAACACCCTTACTTCTGAACCCCAGATTTTAAATTATATGATTCAACTTTAAGGTGAAATCACTTTGCCGATAGGTTGCTCAGATGGATACGGTTAGGCCGTGAGTAAGGTTCAATTAATGACTTTTCCTAGTTAATCAAATTTGGCCACTAAAAAAATTATACATTAATTAACTTGACTAGTTCAAGAGTTCGGCGCCAGACTTGCTAAAGACAAAAGTCAAAGATGAATAAAATTAAATAAATGTCACCTAGCTTGTATGGGAAGGCAAATAAATATGCAATAAATCAACTTAACAAATTTATTCCAGATGGTATGAAACTTCTCTTGAAAAGAATTGAAAAATTACATAAAAAACCAGTATTTTCGATTCTGATCCAAACTCGAATATTTACAACTATGATTCCTCCAGTTGTTGGTGACACGGATATACCTTCGGAGATCTTGAGTGAGAGAGATGAAGGCTAGTTTCTTGAAGCTGGTCTCAGCGGTTCTATGAGGAACTTGGTTTCAGCGGTTACGATGAAGATGGTCGTGGGTGGTTCTCTAGTTGGTTTTAGACCCCCTTATCGGCGTGAATTCAGTTGATCTTCACGGACCAGTGCTGATATGGATGTGCTGTAAGACCTCCCAGGTTACTAGTCTTTCTGTCTCCGTAGATGGGTTCCCTCCGTGGTATATATCATGCGAAGAAGATGATAGGAGTCAAAATATGTACAAAAAGGGGAGAACGAAGGATATTCTTTGAACCTCAAGTTTTATGTTTCAAATTTTAATCTAGAGTCAAAAGATAGATGCAAATGATAGCATACAATAAAAATCTCAGTCTATATAAAAGACTGGAAGGTTACAGTGAAAGAACAAAGATAATAAATAGCAAGCCAATCTGCTATTCTGGAGTTAAATTTACAAGTTAATTTTAATAATTAAAAAAAATATATTAAAAATGAACAAAATTCAAAACCAAACAAAACAAACCTCACCCAAAACGTTATGTTCAAATTCAGTTAAGTTTTGAAACAAGTAAGTTTTGATAAGGTGATTCTATGTACCAGAAGGGTCAAAAAATTTAATGGGGAAAGGTATTCCAAAAGAAATATAAAAATTTCTTTGAAATTTTACCAGAGAAAAAATATAGTATTTTAAAGCAAAACACAATAAAATTGCCTTAGAAAAAATCTACTATTTCAAAGCAAAATATTTAAATGTTGCCAGTGCAAAAATATACTATTTTAAAGCAAGTGGCAAAGGAAAATATAGCGTTATAACCAAAATACTCTAGTAAGCTACAAAAAATATAGGGTTTCTGAACCAAGATAATAGTCAGAGTGAAAGTATACTCTTCAAGATAAGAAGAGAGAGACACACGTCTTTCAGTGAGCACGACTCTCTTAGAAAAAGATAATGTTAAATAATTCTTTTGATTGAAGAATTTTTAAAGATAACTGAAGAGGGAGACCACACGTCTTTCAGTGGGCACAACTCTCTTAGAAAAAGATAATGTTAAATAATTCTTTCAATTGAAGAATTTTTAAAGATAACTGAAGAGGGAGACCTCACGTCTTTCAGTGGGCACAACTCTCTTAGATAAAGATAATTTTGAAATAGGGCGGCAATTCCCTTTTCACATCAAAAATTAGAATGAAAGAAGAAAATGCTAATCAGCTACAACATTAATTGCAAGATAAAGAGAATAATATTACTCAACTAAACTCCAGCGGTAAAACTTATTTAACTTATAGATCGTACATACCAAAATCAATTCACTCAGTCCACCTGCCTATTTCGACGTTCCAATCAAGAGAGAGAACGATTATCCTTTCGGTTCGACGAAATCACAGTTCACCTGTTTTTCATTCTCGGTTTTTTTCTTATTGAAAAACACTTATAAAAAAGGAACAACTGCTCGACAACAAAACTCGTCCAACTTGACGGAATACGAACTCATGATCACGAGTTCAAAGACGATAATGATGGCGCTGTCCCATAGTTCACGATCGACCGTGACTACTGACCCGTTCCACCGTAAGATAACCGGAATAGTTATGAGAAATTGATTATGTATAAGGAAGTAACAAAAAATTCGTTACAGGCCTTGGCCCGTGGGAAATTCGGGGATTAGCCCACCGTGGCTTTGGCCCGTGGGTAAATTGGGGTTGACCCATGGCTTTGGACCGTGGGAAAATTCGGCGGTTGGTTCAGTCAGTGGGGTGCAAACGGCCATATTTGGGTTGAGGTGGATTGAGTTGGGTTGGTCGGGTTGAGTTGGTCAAACGTGACGTTGACCCAAAGGGACATGTGAGAGTTGGACCGTGGCTTGGGCCCGTGAGAAATTTGGGGATTGGTCCAGCGTAGCTTTGGCCCGTGGGTAAATTGGGGTTGGCCCGTGGCTTTGGACCGTGGAAAAATGTGGGGGTAGGTTCAGCAAGTGGGGTGCGGATGCGAGGTCCTAAATTTGAGGGTTGCCCTGCTAGTGGGGTGCAGGGTTAGCCCTGCCAGTGGGGTGCGGATGCGAGGGTTGAACCTGAAATTTGGGGGTTGGCCCACCTCGTAGGAGCTCCTCTCGGACAAGAGAGAGATAAGAGTGTGCGGAGAGTGAAGATATACAGGGTGTTTCATTGGCAACTGAAAAAAAAAAAACATGGTTGGCAGTCATTGGAAGGAAAAAAACAAAAATCAAATATACATATTGGCTCAAATTACCATGAAATACATAAATTCGTATACATTTTGTATACAGGATGTACCAAAAAAGTCGATGTCTCCGATTCAGCTGATTTTCAACGAGGCAATGTGAATCGATGTACTTGAGCCATTTTGGCACTTGAAAATCTATATAAAAAATAAAAAATCTAGTTTTCGTCCTATCATAGCAAGTGAGGTGTCAAATGAAAGGAGAACACCCATATAATCTAAATTCATCAAGCTCCGCCCTCCAACTTTATCGTAGAACAATAAATCACTGTTTGAATGCCTTAAATTACATGAAATAACAAAACCAATACCTAATCCGTGATCACGGCATGGAACTATCCCAAATCCACCAAAATCTCATAAACCGGAAGTGACCACTGATTTTGATGCGATAAGGGAAATTTTGGTGTCAATGGATTCGTCTCGATGCCAAGAATCATAATTGCGTATTTTCCGATGACAAAAGGGCACTAGGAGCTAACTTTGTTATGGGGTGAGATACAGAAGGGTGCGAGTACTCTAACAAGACAACTTTGACTGGAGAACGTGAATATGAAAAGTCTGTATGTATATCATGCGGAATTAAACGGAAAACGGAAATGTCGAAGCAGGAACCGCCAGATCTTCAGTTTATCGTTCCATTCACTCCAAGCTATTTGAAATAATGAATTTTTGTTGTGGGGAGCGTCATTTTCGAAATGTTTGCTGGAGAGAACAGACGTAGAGTTGGAGAATTTGATAGAGATATCCAATTTTATGAGAAATAAAAAAACGTAATGAAACAGTTCGCCAAGTTGAGGTTGGGGAGCTTGGAAAAACGAAATTCACCCCCCACATCATATCCATTGCGACGTATTCAGCCCACAACACTCTACAATGATCCTTCCGAAGTATCTGCTGCTGCTTTCGGCATTCCACAATAATATGTTATATATCAATGTGCCCAATGGAAGTCAACACACTAGCCTATTGCATCATAATTCACGACTGCGTAATGGAACACTCACCACTGAGTGAGATTGTACGACATGTATCTTAGTTGTACGGGAGACTCTGAAAGATGAAGATCATTGTAGTGGATATTCAAGGCTTCACTTAGACTCGTGAGTTTTACCCCAAAGAAATAACTATTTGTGATGGAAAGAAAACGAATCATTTTCTAATCAAACCTCCGAAGCCATTCGACTTGCTTTCCGCTGTCGATAAGAAGCACGTCATATATGAAGAGCAGAACATCCTCGGTTTGAGATATTCCGATGGGTATGTCGATTACGCTGGTTCAGATGACATCTGGGAGCTGCTCGATGATGTTGATATTATTTATGTGAAAGGACAAAATGTAGATATTCTGCAGAGTTATTTCACTTGGTGCATGCGTGCTATGCCGCCACAGCTAATCATTATCGGGAAATGCCAAAACAACCCCCCACCACCAGTTTTTCTGAATGGAGGATCGCTCTGCATGAATCACAAGGGCAAGATCATTCGCTGCAGTTTGATACATTGTTTCGCAATATGGGAATGGGTGACTCAGAGACTGTGGACGTAATGACTGCATAGAAATTTGTATTTTTCAATCCAAAAAGATGCTATTGCACTAGTATATCTTTACGTAGAATTATACCTATACCTTTGAAATAAAAAATTGAATTGTATGTGTGTGTGCGTTTTATTCAAGAGTTCGCATTGATTTCATTCGGTTCTCTTGTGATCATGGCAGTGCTAACATCAAGTTACATTATATTGAGAGCAGTTTTTTCAAATACTCTTTATATCAATTCTCCATATGATGTGAGAGATGTTTTCATTACTTTCGATAATGTCACTGGATATAGAAACGAAACACGGCCTTCAAACTGGATGAAAATGACTCCATTTCAAGTCAATGGAGGACATTATCTGTTTTGAGTGTTGAAATACCAGAAAAGCCAAATTTCTACAAGTCGAGACTTGTTTTTACCGATCGAACTGTCGGTGATTCGGATTGGAGAAGAGCGACGACGACGACCACCTCCACCTCACCACCTTGTGCTTGGAGAAATTTGGCGGGATTGATTACCTTCATTACAAGTGTGTCACTGGTGCAGATGTCCAAATTTTGCATCAAATATCTATACAAGTTGACAAAGATACAATGAAAAAAGTCAGTTTTCGAGAGAAAAACAACATCCATTACATGTTCACTTGGATATTCGCCTACAACAAATCACGAAGAAAATTTTGGGAGTATTTTGCCATTGATCGATGTCGCTTCAAGAGGCGTATTGAAGAATCCAAGAATATAATCACACCTTTTCTAGATGAAAAGCATTGAAAAAATATGTATGAATCACGAATCAAATGATTTGAATGAATGTTGAAATCAATAATGCGTTTTCATAACCTTGCTTTTAATGAGTGGTTTCCTTCAGATCGTATCATAACCTCACTTTTGGGCCACACCCAGAGAAAAACAGTTTGAAAATTTACAGTCAAAACTATGATGTTATTCCATTTGTCTGACTCATCGCATTCTTATCAACAAATAGCGGAAACGACGTCCGGTGTGAATAATTATCAACCGGAAACGACTTCATGTTGATAATTATTCACCGGATGACGACTTCCTGTTGACTAGCTCAAATTAGAACAATTAATCATCACTGTCGCATTCTTATCACCAGTTAGCGGAAACGACTTCCGGTGTGAATAGGAAGTGGATTTACATAGGGAATTTTCGTGAAACTGGAATAACAAAAATGTGTGGTGAAGAATAAAATCACTTTCGATGATCATGTTGATAGCTTGAAGCAGGGTACAAGCAAGACCGTACGCGAACAGACTATACGTTCCTACGCATTGACCAAAGTAAAATCGGGCTACATGTGTCTTTTCAAAGTACCCTGTATGTACTATGATTTTTCAATGTTAATAAACTATGTTCTCATATTTAATGCTTTCATTTAATCAATTAATCTGTAAAAAGAAAAAACAAAATGTTTTTCACTTCATTTATCACATAAATTATGGATGAGTTGCGATTCATGATAAAATAGATATTCCCTTAGACCATTTGCATAAATACTATCTATGGATGATGCTTGGCAAAATCCTTCGATAATTCCATCCACAGTTACATTTAGTCCATCACTCAGCCATGATTTCATCATAGCAAATACATTTTCAAAATAAGCACAAAAGTTGAGAGAACCCAACATTGCCATGCGATCAGACACAACTTTCCTTTGGGTGTGAAGAATGCTTGCGATGTCTTGCTCAGTCAGGTCCAATTCAGTGTCGCCCTTGATGATGGTTAGCTGCTTCGTATCACTCTCAATGAACTGAGTGACGTTTACGAAATCACCACAACAAGTCGTAACAGGTTCATGCTCATCTGGATGACCAGGGATGACGTCACGGAAAAAATGGTCTAATATGTTGTCCAATATGTGTATGAGGGTGTACCAGTCGCTGGATGAGAAAGATATGTGTCTAGTGGAAAATATTTGTTTCTAGATGCCGCAGGTGTCAAAATCCCTAGCAGGGCTTAGACCGCAACGAATTCCATAGTTCTCCGTTGGAAACACCATTAGTAGCAGATTATTTTCGTTTTCAGCTTTGGCCTCGTACCGTGTTAATGATACATCAACGTCACCATAGTTATCACGCTGAGCTGCAGCTCCGTATCGATTCAGAGCTTGATCGATTCCATCGGAATCACAATCACTTTCAAACATACTACCGACGCTGACATAACCACTATCGTGAGACATTTTACTATTGCTGCTATTGAAACTCAACTGCCAAATAGCTTGTCGAATCCACTTATATCCATCATCCCCCACAACCAATGATAATGAATGTTTCTCCCACGAATTTGTTTCAGAATATTCTAGACAAGATCAAAATTTTCAATCTATGAGTCCGAGCCATTTAACCAGCATTTTCTTTCCTTTTCTCTTGATTACCTTCTCCACGAGATAGATGTCGGGATTGGCAGTTTTCTGTGATTCCTCTTCGTAGAATGCTCCCTGAATGGGTGTGCCTAGTGTATCTTCCAACAGATAGGTGGTAGGATTGGTAATTTTGACTTTGACGATTTTGAACAATTCTGTTGTCCACTTGGGGGTGTAACCTTTTTCAAAGAAGTATTTTGATTTTGAGATGCGTACCATGTCACCCAATTTGAATTTTTGTGGTCCGACAATCTTCAGATGACTATATGTTTGACGTAGAACTTTCTTTTCGTTAGATTTGTCGATGTGGTTCGGTTTGAAGCCGGTCGTTCGATGCACAGTATCATTGTAGGAGGCGGTTATTTCAGGTAATATTTTCAGCCAATTTTAGGTGCCTTGCAAACTAAAGTACATGTAGAGTCTTTCTTTCAGCGTTCTTATTACGCGTTCTGCCATAGAAGCTTTCATCACGCTGAATGTGTTGTAATGATGGATTTGACGTGTTTTCATGAGACTTTGAAATTTTCCATTATAAAATTATTTTCCTTGATCAGTCTGCAAATTTTTCGGACACCTTTTCGTATGTGACAAAATATATGTAAAGGCTTTGGTAACTGCAACGCCAGTTTCGGTTTCCAATGGTCGAGTCCACACGAATTTCGAGAAACAATCGATGACCACGAGAATTAGTTGAAATTTCGATTTTGACGAGCGTATTGTCTCATTTCGGCCAAGTCCATTTGCCATAAATCATTTGAACCTTTGACGAGGGTACGACGTCGAGGGTAATTTTTTCGAGCAGGTCGATGTAATTCCGACACCAACTGGGCCTTTTCGGAGGAGAATGCAGTACCTAGATTAGATTACGGCGACTACGTCGAGACGTCCGTGACTTGATCTTCTTGGATGACGTCATTGTATGAGTAGTAATTTGAAAGGTGCTGCAATATAAATGAAACGACATACACATTCAGGAACTATTTATTTCAATATACATGTATACAATTAAGTGTAAGATTTTCTCAAGTCATTATATATTTGAACTAGCTTCTGGGTATCTGCATCTAGTATTGATACTTTTTGAGCAAGATCGTCAATGTTTCGTTTTTGACTTGCTATACGATCATCAACATAATTTTTATTCGTTAAATCCTTTGGTTCCTCCGCTGGAGTTTCATAATTTTTTTGTTCACGGTCACCAATCCAGTTTCAGGTTATGTATGGAAGCGTCCACTTTTGTCCTCTACTGGTCATAGTGTTGATGTGATTTCTGATTCGTTGCAATCTGTCACGTGTTTCAGCGACGTACGCACCATGTTTTGTAATCATGTCAACGAAATTAATATTGATTGTTTTTAGATTTTCCTCGAAAGTCTTTGTGGTGATGTTCAGTTCATTTATAGCCTCTTCACATGCAGTGATGCCCATTTTCGTGAAGCGAGAGAAGACTTGAATTGTTGTTCAATTTTATACGTAAATTCATTCAAGATCTCATCCACATACACTTTGTTGGCCGCATCTTTTCTGTTCGTAGGTCTCTCAACATTACACAATTTCAAATCGTTAAAATCACTGTCGCCGTCTGGTGTTGTATGTAATCCACTGCCATTCCTTTTCGATATATGTATCCGCTTTCTATTGGAACTACGTTCAAACTTGTCGACAGTCATTATGAAAATGTGTTATGTACATGAGGGAGCAAGTTATTTATTGAATGATGCCTGATCAAATCAAATCAAATCAAAATATGCTTTATTGTCGATAAAATCTAGTTTTGTTGACAAAGTAAGAGGTAAACAGTACAAAATAATAATGGTTATATACGCACAAGCATGTAAAATAAATAAAATAAAATAAATGTACACCTATTAAAATTGTTCTTTGAACATTTAGTATATATACATATACATATATACAAACACATACATATTATTTAATAAAATAAATGTCAATACATGAATAAAATTTCGATATAAAAAATGAAAAATGTTATTTGAGCATGTTGTCAATTTTTCGACTTATTAGCATCGCTCTAATCGAATATACAATACAATAAAAGCAATAAAATCACAAATCAAAAGACAGTTCACATTTTTTTAGTGAAAGTTGTCATTGTAAAATTCAAACTATAATAGGGTCTGCTCACGAGTAGTTTTTTAATATATTTTCTGAAGCTTCCAGTACTATCGTGGCTCTCTCTAGAATGAGACGGTAAGTGGTTATACATTTTGACGCCGTCATAGAAAATTGAGTCCTTTACCAGGGATGAGGAAGGCAAGGGTAATTTTAAATAATTTTTTGATTTTTGGCGAGTATTATGACACGATGAAATATTTTCAAATTTTGAAATATGTTTATGTATAAGACAGACAGTTTTCATAACGAAGAGAGCCACAACTGTCAATATCTTTTTTTCTACAAATAACTGCTTACATGAATTGCGTGGTCCTAGTTTGAACACATATCTGATGGCTCTCTTTTGCAGTTTGAGTACTGACTCCAGCAGACTGGAGTTACATACCCCCCAGAAAGGTATAGCATATCTCAATTGAGATTCAATTAATGCATAATATGCGGTCATAGCCGTGACAGTACCAAGCTCCCTTGAAATAATTCTCATTGCATAGCACCCTGAGGAGATTTTATTCTTCAGTTGTTTGACGTGTGCTTCAAACTTCAAATTACTGTCAATAAAAAGACCCAAAAATTTTGTGCAATCTTTATTTTCAATCATCTCATTATCGAGAGGTATATCTTCAAGAGTACATTTGAAAGTTACTATATTTGTTTTTCTTATGTTAAATGAAAGGAGATTCGAGTCGCACCAAGATTTGATTGTATGTATGTCTCTGAATATCTTATTATTCAAATCGTCAACAGTTCTACTATGCCATAGAATGGTGGTGTCATCTGCAAATAAAGTAATTTTTCCAGAAGTGTGTAAACTCAGTAAATCATTTATGTATACAAGGAAAAGAGTAGGTCCTGAAACCGATCCTTGTGGCACTCCATACTCAATATTAATATATTTTAAAGTAGTATCGCTTTTTACTACTTGACTGCGCCCAGTTAGATAGAACTCGAACCATTCCAAAGTAACTCCCTCGCAGCCGTAGCGATGCAGTTTCCGCAAAAGTATCTTGTGGTCTACACAGTCAAAAGCTTTTTTGAGGTCACAGAATACTGCTGCTGCTACATCTCCCGGCATTTATATCTGAATATACCTCATACAGGAAGGAGAAAATTGCATCTTGGGTGTTCTTTTCAGCTTGGAAACCGAATTGATTTTCTTTGATGATTTTATGAGCAGTAAGGAATTCATTGAGCCTTTTTTTCACGAGTTTTTCAATTATTTTAGCCAGAGTCGGGATGAGGGATATTGGGCGATAATTTGTGGGATCGTCCAAACTACCGCCTTTGTGCAAGGGAATTATCACAGACTTTTTCAAGAATGAAGGAAATTTACCGTTGCGAAAGGAAATATTAGTTAATGCGACAAGAGTTTCAAGTGCTACTCTTGGAAGATTCTGAAATATGTTCATGGAGATGTCATCGTATCCAGTTGATTTTTATTCTTGATATCCCTAAACACTTCGAAGATTTCATCAATACTAGTATCGTATAATATAAAAGTATCCCTTGTATGACAATTATGGACATTGATAAGAGGGTCGTAAGGGACAATTATGTTGTCACTGAGCTTACGAGCAATTGAACTGTTGAACTCATTGATCTCATCCGCACTGATTGCAATTTTTACACTGTTTTTTTTTGGATTTTCTCGCAGGTCATTAACTATGGACCACGTCTCTTTCTTTTTATTATACTCGGAATCAATTCTATTTTGGAAATATTTAGATTTCGCAAGCTTAAGAACATTTCGGTAAATTCTACGGTAGTTATGAACATAGGCATGGAAATCTGGATTTAAGGTGAATTTTCTTATATAACTAAGGGACCGTAGATTCCTTGAGGATGTTTTGATTCCAGATGTTATCCAGTGTTTTTTACGCTTTTTTTAAATTTTCTGGATAGGAAATGAAACACTGAAAAATTCTGAAAGTTTGCTATAGAAAGCAACGAAAGGTTCGTTTAAAAGTAAGACCCGTTCCCAGTCAAATTCAAGACAGTTCTCATATTATAAATCTTTATTTTCATTTACATCTAGAAGAATGGAACATTCTATAGCTTCATGATCAGATAGTCCAGAGGAAATAACTGAACATGAAACTTTTTCAAGGTCGTAGTTAGTACATACATAGTCAATACAAGTGGAGGAATATTTACAAACTCGAGTGTTTGATCTGACGTGCATGTTAAGGTTGAATGATTGTAATATGCTCTTAAGAGCTTGTGTAGCTGCACAATTATCATTCACATAATTTATATTGAAATCACCACCTAAGAAAACATTTGATTCCGATGGAAGGTCACTCAGTATTAATTCTAAATTTTCTACAAATAAATTCACATCAGAGGAAGGAGACCGATATAGACACAGGACATATAGGTTTAGTTTTTTGAAGAAACATACAGAACATTCAAATACTTTTTCAATTGTGAGGTCATTATATTTTGTAACATTTTCAGGTAGTAACTCGCTGGCAAATTCCTCATTAGCTAAAATCATAGTACCACCATAACCATCACTTCTACAGTATTTGGAAAGAATCATGTAGTTTTCCATAAAACATGGTTCTTTATCTACAAGTGTTCAGTCAAAAGGACAATATTTGGCAATTTTTTATCTTCAAGTAATACAAACAGCTCATCCGCTTTATAGCGCAAATATTGAATATTGAGTAGGAAAAAATATAAGTTTCTTGTGATGTTGTTGCACATTACCTTTGTTCGTTTTGTGTTTCCACGGGCTCTAAAAAAGATTCTGCAGTGGATTTTTCTTGACTATCGCTACTCGATACCCTGATACATCTGAGTACAATATTACCGTTTGCGTTGGAGAGACAAGACATTACTTGATCAAGTATTCTAAACTTACTTTCTTTTTTTCTACTTCAATCATGTATCGTATTGAATTGCATCTGTTACGTTTCTTGAAATTATTGATTTATCTCTTAACTTTGTTAATGGTGATCTGGTCCATATGTTAATTTAATTTTTTTCAGACCTTATTATTAAATTCGTGAATTTTCCAATGGGCAATATTTGCTTTAGTGCTAGAGTCAAATTTCTATTATTACTAACATTGTTAGTGTTGAACATAATTGTGACAAAATCTTCAGATCCATATTGTATCGTATCTTGAAAGATATTGCTTGTCAAGTCCGATAGTTCCTTTTCTGACTTCAAAATTTCCTCAAATTGGTAGTTTGTGTATTGAGTTTTTTTTCTCAAGACTAAAGGAAAATTCACCGCATATTGATCACCTATTATCATGTATTTTTTTGAGGAAATGGGATTTCTAGATAAGCTTTTTTCAAGTAATATCAGGTCACTTTCTTCATGTGGATCACTGTTATTAGAATACGCTGCAGATCCTTCATAGTTTTCTAGTTCCTCCATTAATGTTAATCCATCGTTCGACTTTCCAGTGTGACTCTTCTCAATAAAATTCACAACTTCGGACTTTTTTTCATCACATGATCCCTTGGTGTTTATTTGACCGCCAACCATATCTTTGAAGTCTTCGGCCCTCCACCAACCGTGTCTTTGAAGTCTACGACCCGCCAACGACCGTTGAAGTATACATTCCGTCACCAATCGACCCGCCAACGTTGCCACTCACATGCGCTGTTGCCATTTCTCACCCCACGCGCCACTGTTTCAACGACGTACGCACCTGTCTACCAATAGAATTGACCCCAGGGTCCAAAGTCCACTCTGCCCAAGTGACTCCATCCCTGCTGACTTCCTCTCCCGTTTTGGATTTTAGCGGACGAGTCCACAAAAATTTGGAAAAACAGTCAATAACGACCATAATCATTTTAAAATCTTCATTTTCTGGGGAAAACATTTTCATTTCGGCCAAGTCCATTCGTCATAGATCGTCCAAGCCTTCAATTACCGTAGGTCTTCGAAGATAATTTTTTCTAGTTCTGCAACGACTTGAGCTTTCGACATCTCCAACGAGAATGTTCGTTATCGTACAAATACATTATATTTATTCTTTCTTTGATTTCAAACAGGTACTTTGACAATTCCGTCATTTTACCCTCCAAAAGATGCATTCAATCCGAATCTAGTTTCATATCGGCAGCCATTTTCTTGATGGTGTCCGATGTTGCCGTGTCTGTGAAGATACGCGAGTTGAAATTTCTTTATAGTGTTTACGAAGTGATCTCTTCGTTTGCAGAATGGCATCGTTTATGGATTTTAGCGAGGTTTCAGCCGATGTGGCAACTTCGCGTTGCAGTTGAGACTTCAATTCAGACCCAGTGGTGTCCACGTATTTTTTGGTAGCCGCATCACTATTAAGCGTGGGATCTTTTAAATTAGATATTTCCAAGTTATCCATGTCGAAATCACCTTCGGGGGTGTGCGGTAGAGAGACAACATCGCTAGTTTCGTCTCCTCCTCCTCTCCTCCTGAATTTTCCTCTTCAATTTCAGGTTGCCTCTCTTTCTTGACTTTGAGAATTGATTTATTCAGGGTTCTCGACGACTTGGCAATTTGTTGTAGCAGTTGAGATATCGGTTTGAAAAGTACAGGCAGCGTATCGTCTCGTTCGTTTCAGGGCTAGGTCCCTTTTCCTTATGCTTCGTCGCATTTCTGTCAATTTTCTGTCGCGCATGGCTTTAACGACCCTCTCGTCCAACATCTCGACGCTGAATGACGTGAAGCGTCACGCAACTATATTTTTATATACATGTCAAAGTTTTTGCGGGACCTGCCATTGTTCAGGTCGAAGTCTTTGGCTATGACGAGGGCATCGTGTTGGCTTTGAGACCAACATTCCGAACACACCTTTTTGAATTGTTCGAAAGTCATGTCGGGGGAAACGTGCTCATCGAAAACGTGTCGCAAGTTGATTTTGCCCTGTTTGAAGAGCGCAATCATATTGCAATTGTCACGTATGAGCTGTTTGGGTACTTTCGAAGTCTGACAGAGATAGATGGCATCGATGTATTTGTGTCTGCACATTGAGAAATATTCGCGAATTTTCTGTTGTCTATCGCAGGCCACATCGTCAAAGATGAATATAGAGTGAGATCGGGCATCTTCCATAGAGATGATTCCATCGTTGTCCCTGTACGGGAAATAGTCGACGTGTTCCACACCGCTCAGCCCTTCTTCGAGAAATTGATACTTGGGTTGATAAAAGGATTTCGAATAGACGTAGACATTTGCGAATTTGGTGCTGTTGTCTTTCGCCAGCAACGACATCACAAGGTTCGTTTTTCCTGATCCGCTAGGACCACAGATAACGGCTCGGTAGGAATTTGGCAAAAGGCCGCCATGTTTACTTTCCCTCCCATCACCACCGCCTCTATGCCTCACTTCGTAGACGTCAAAGTTCTCGATGGGAAGCGTGTGCTCTTGCTGAACGATCTCCATGTTCTGATCGGAATCTACAGGGTGATGGTTACTTATCTTCACAGTGGCTGCCTTTTTCGGTCCTTTACCCATTTTTGGACTACATTTCCTCTTGGGTGAAAATAATTTGGAAATTATTTTCTTATATTTCCATGACTTATTGGCATTGATATTTCCGTTGGGTAGTTTGTGTACATTGGTGGGCATCAGAGTCGTCTTATAGTTTGAAAAGTCTGGATTGGTGAAATTTAAAGGCTGATTTTTGGTTAGAAGTTCTTTCAACCCATCAGTTATTTCAAATGTTCACGCTTCGGAGTTTCGAATGTAACTCACATTCGCTGCCACATCAATCATGTTTATAGGAACCCTCATACCTCCTTCAACCCCCTTCAACCCCATTCAACCCCTCCAACCCCCTCCAATCGCCAAGTCCCTGAAACCGTCTCCCACATTGAGGGCCGCATCTGATGCTCTGAAAGCGGCTTGAGTGGCCATCAAGAAATTGGTTGGAAAACGACGAGTCGAAGTACCCCGCATAATACCTTTCGGAGCAAAGTCAGGTGATGTTCTACCTCTGTTAACGATATTCGCCGGTCTTAGTGCTCTAGGTGCACTGAGCGGTGGAGCATCAGCCAATGCCAAAACGGTCGTGGATGCTAAAAATGCCCAAAAGAAATTGGGCGAGGATAAACGTCAGCACAAGGCCATGGAATCCATAGGCAAGTGGTTGTTTCTGAGAAAGAATGCCAAAGGTGGTTATGGACTCTTTTCGAAAAAATAGAAAAACTCCCAATGAAGCTACCCGATGGAGCGCTGTACGACATCGATATCGTGCGATATGTCAAACAATTGGAAATCCCGCACTTTCGAAGCGTGTTCATGCGCGTCACCCTGCCATCTAGCGGTCCTCGGAAGAATGACTGTGCCATCGTTAACATTGACGTGTCACGAAACAGCGGCACTCATTGGGTAGCTCATAGAAAACCCAACGACAAAGTAGAGTATTTCCATTTGTTTGAGAATTTGAAACCGATGCTGGATTTGGTCAGATATTTGGATGGCGGTAGCAGCGGCAGAGTCGAAATTTTCCAGAACAACCGTCAATATCAGACTCATAATGAAATAAATTGCGGTCATCTCTGTTTGAAATTTCTAATGTCTGATTAAATAATGTATGATTGAAAGTTTATTTGAATGCTGTCACAGCGGCGGTGATGTCATTCGTCATCGTGTCGCTGTTGCTGAGAGTAAACAGTCACAATCACATGTTCTCCCCTTACCCGCGCACCCATATCGAATTGAATGCTAAAAAAGAATATGAGTTGACAGTGGCAGCAGAAGAGGCAGCGGTAGTAATAAAAGGGGTAGGAGTGACGTCACGACGTCAGCAGGAACCTTCAAGCGAGCGGGTGATGCGGCAGCAGCAGCAGATAACTTTTTCGAATAAATCCTTCCTCCGTTCCATCGGTTCAAAATTGATTCATCAGATTGAACTTCAAAAAAAGAAGAGGCAACGTTGATGCTTCCATCTCAAGGCCCATTCTCGATATGTATCGGCCCCCGAAATTTGACGAGTTCATTCGTAAAGCCGAATACAGAACTCTTACTTCGTTCATGAAGGCATTCAATTGCAACGATATCGTGGAATTTTGCATCAATCAGGTGGACTCGTTTTTTTCCATGGCTTCATGTCTGCTACTGATTAAAGGTAGACTTGAATTAAATAATTGGGGAGGTAAGTTTCATTGGCTCCTAATGTGGGTGCTTTCCTTTGCGATTTTTGCACTTATAGCGAGAGTGCCCCGGAAATTTAATCGGTTTGGGATCCGCGTATTGTGACTGCCATTCGAGCCCTATTATGTTACGAACCTACGGATTCCCAGCATTTGGCTATAGGCGATTGGAATTATCCCGATTTGCCTTTTTTGAATGGAGATGATAACTCTTTCAGCCTTCTCGTACCGCTCCGTCATATTCTTAATGTTTTCAACGATTATCCGATGATTATGTGTGGACGACAAACTCTACGATTTGTCAGAGCCCGAAATAATAATGATTGCGTCAATATACGTGAGGCAGGTAATAATGCGGTGGGAACGACTACGGCTCGAATTGTGATCGATAGCATTGAATTGAAAGTCAAACACATTTTTCCTATTGCAAGTTACATTCACCTGTTCCACGAACACTATGAGAATAGCCAAGTCACCATTTTCGCAACTCAGCATTTCCATGGGAAGCTTGCAGAGTCGACATTTTTCCAAGAACTTCATATCATCCTTTTTACTTGTTAGACACGATCTTCTCTCATTATTGTAGTTAGTCTAGATTTTATTCTTGAATTGTTCACATCTAAATATTTTTGTAAATGTATTTGTATAAAAGTTTTTTTTTAAAGTTAATTCCGGCTCGAGTTATAAAATTGGCGCAGTTGGTAGGATTGTTACGAGGATCCAATTCGAATAACTTTTCTATTTCAATAGTTAAGTAACAATCGTGAGAAGTTCCTACGGTTCTATTGAAGAAAACGTATGTTTCCTGGAGACGAAGCCGGAATACTGACAATTCAGCAGAAACCAGGCCAGTACCAGATGCCGAAAAGGATCGTACTGTAAGTCATTTTTGATTTTCATGTCAGACTCCTCTAGTTCCTCTCCATCCTTCAGGGAACGTGAAGTAAACTCAGAGCTAGATATAAATTCATTGACGAATATTTTAAGCAATTTTTCACTGCCAGCTGTTCCGAATTTTACGAAGGTTCATGCTGAGACCATTCCGGATTTCAACGGCAATGTTAATGAACTTAATTTTTGCTCGAAAGCGTGAACAGCATTGTTACGCACTTTTTTAATGATAAAAATTCAGGAGATTACCAAAATGTAATAATATTCCAAACAATCATTAGCAAACTGAAAGGTCCAGCACGGGAAGTTGTTATATGAGTTGTGTTGATGATATCGATGAAATTAAAAATGAACTTATTCGTAACTTCAGTGATCCGAGAAATGAAAACTGTCTGTCTTTGGATTTAAACAATTCGAGACAATTACCGAACAAAACTCCCTACCAATTCCATGACAAAGTGAGGAAATTGCTAAATACGATTTCAAATTATCTTGCTATTCACGAACCTGATATAAATATTAGGAAACTCAAACAGGGCATGTATAACCAACAGGCCCTTGAAGTATTTTTAGCGGGGCTAAGAAACCCCCTAGGTGTAATGGTTAGAACTAAAGAACCTGAAACTATGCTAAAACAATCAATTTCATGAGGAAAGAAGACAATATAAAATATTTACAAGATTCTT
Source organism: Gonioctena quinquepunctata (assembly GCA_018342105.1). Lineage (NCBI taxonomy): Eukaryota > Metazoa > Arthropoda > Insecta > Coleoptera > Chrysomelidae > Gonioctena > Gonioctena quinquepunctata. The sequence goes on from JAFIRS010006545.1 coordinate 17,831, forward strand.
TTTCTTCGAATCAATCCAATTCACATTCCAATGTACAAGTAAGGAAATAATCTCACCCAATACATCAAAATCAAAGCTCTCCTATGCCATTTCAAACCAATCAACAAAGAACATTTCAAAATTTCAACCAGAATTTCAGGTGCCAAAACCTTCGATTTTCCAATACCCCTCAGCAAAATTTCTCATCACAATATAAACCTTCTTTTCCGACGGGACCAATCAATGTCCAGCCGAAGCCAAATTTCATTCAAAGATTCCCAAGTAACCAACAAGTTTTTGGCCCACCGAAAAATATTTGGAAACCCAATCCAAACTCAAATCCTAATCAATACAAACCTACCCCGATGAGTACTACCACTAGACAGTTCAGTGCAAATCAACCCATAAACCAAAATCGTAAATGGGTTTGCGAAGAACTATACAATACCGAATATCTTGATGTTTCCAACCCTGACGAAGAATGTCCCTCAGAATCCCCATATGATTATTCAGAGCAGCCCTCTGATGAGAATGACGAATTCGTCGAATATCTATCTAATGAAAATCGCGAAGATTTTCAAGTGGTCTTCCCCACAGAACACACAAATAACATGATCGAATTCCACAACTCATTTGACAAAGGACAACTACCGTACATCAATATAAAAAATCCACCCCTAAAATTGCTTATCGATACGGGAGCTAATAAACCATTTTTAGATCCCGAAATAATTGAAAAATATTTTGCAAAATATAAAATTTGTGATCCCTTTGCCGTTCGACCTCCTTCGCTTCTTCAAAGCATGAATTTCCAGTAACCATACCTAGTTTCGAAGAATTTAACGAAGATAAAATTATGAAATTCTACGCATATAAATTTTACAATGTTTTTGATGGACCTATAGAAATCGATCTTATCCAATCACTAAACGTACAATTAGACTTCCCAAATTCAAGATTTATCAGGCCTAATTCAGAATTGATTTTTGAATATTTGCAAAATTTCAATGAAATATTTTCATCACAAAAACCCATCAGATAATCAAACCAACAAAGACCAAGAATTCGACACAGAATCGATAGATGTAAACATTGACGAAAATCCAAATCTCGATGACGCTGATTTACGAATTGGTGAAACTAACCCTGAAAATAGAGACGAAGAAGAAAACGAGACTGTACATACCAGTAACGACAATTCGACTCTCGTAATTCCATTCCAATATAAGAAACTTCTATCAATTATTTCCAAAATCAGTTGTTTCTGAAAATAGTTTTCCATTCCCCAGGGTCACCAAAAATAAAACGCCTATTTGTAAACAAAATAAGAACTTCAATTCAAATATCCGAAGACAACTTCGAACACGATATTATACAGACATTCAAAGAATTTACCTCCACAAACAAAACATTTGCAATAAATTTGGATAAACAAGCTTTCATTCCAAAATTGTGTAAAGTACTGAGTGACACATTCAAAAACTCTGCCTTCAAACTCATTATTTGTAATAACGTAGTCGAAGACGTCAAATCCACAGAACAAGTCGAAATGGTGAGATTATGCCACGAAGGTAAAACTAATCATCGTGGTATCAACGAAACTAGACAATAACCACTGACCTACGAACCGAAAAAACAAATTTATCATAAGATTAGGGCGCGAATTAAAATAAGCCCTCGATTTTGAACTCATCTTGTACATAAAAATGAAGTAAAACAGTAAAAACTAGTGAACCCTCAAAGGAAACCCCACGAACCTATCATAAAAATAATCTAGAAGACCCCTCCTTAATCAGGATAAAATCACTTTACAGAATTATTCTCGCCCTGGCGGCAGTCAACGAAGCTCAAGAAATTAAAGTCACCAGCCTCTCCTCAAATCCTGGCATCTCAACCTTCAAATTGGAAAATGCAAAATTACGAAATTTCTTTCATACCTTTATTCATTTCTATGATCTAGAACCCATAGAAAAATAATTTCGTAAAATTAGTGAACAATGGAACAATGTCAAATCTTCAATTCAGAGTAAAAATAGCTTTTATATGGAAGAATTGAAAAATTTCAATAATGATATTTCTTTCTAGTTGACTCTTGCAAAACAAAAACTTAGTTTTCTGAACCCAAACAGAAGATCAAAAAGGGGTATATTCAATGGAATTGGTACAGTTTTCAAAACAATTTCCGGTAATTTTAAATGCCGAAGACGGCAAAAGATATAATGATGTAATCAATACTTTAAAATCAAATCAAAACAATATTGCAACCACCCCCAACAGGCAGATTTCATTGACAACAAAAATCATCGATGATTACAATACCTCTCTCTCGCTAATTAAGCAAAATGAAGGAATGATACATCCAAAATAATCGAACTCGATGCTGAACCTGAAAAACTTAAATTTGACTTTAACATTTACATTACAGCAAAAACTTCTTTGGATCAAATAAATACAATTTTGAACATTCTATTAGGAATACTATCAAACTTAGAAAATGCTATAACCTTCGCGAGAATCAATATTCATAATAGCATATTAAAAATCGAAGATCTCAATTCATCATTCAAATACTTCAAAATTCCCTGAAAACTTTTTTGGAAAATAACTCTAGCATCCATAAATACTATGAAATTTTGGAAGTAGAATCATATCATTTTGACAGTCGAATAGTCTTCATCGTTCATTTCCCAGTAATGTTTCCCAGAAACCTATTCATACTACCACCTATAATAATAATAATATAATAATTTATTCACTCACTCAAGTTTATAATTTATAATTTTACAGTGTAATTGCATTCTTGGAATGGCGAATGGTGAATAAATTGAAGAAAATACTTACGAAGCAGGGTATGCCTGCTTGTGTGTAAGAATACAGTAGTTTAACAATATAGTAAGATTGTGCAATAATATACATTCATTAGAGATATAAATAATTAACTATGGAAGGTATACAATATTGAAAGATTGGTAATACAAACAACAAGAAAATGTTGTGAAAATCAGGGTATATAACTGTCACAAGATAAAACTAAGGTATTAAAAGATTTTGAAGTAAAACGAATAGTGATAATAGATTTATAAAATGATATATATATATATATATATATATATAAATATATATATATATATATATATATACACATATATATATATATATATATAAATATATATACACATATAAATATATATACACATATATATATATATATATATATATATATATATATATATATATCGAGAATGAGAGAAATCTGTTACGAATCCAAAAAGACACACCATCCGTCTACAGCCTGTTTCATGGTTTCCCAATCATCAGGACGGCTTGTGGTCTCTTCAAATTCGCATCAGATTTCTCGTTGGTTCATAGCCTTAGGCCAATACAAACATGTGAACTGCATCAGATTATTGATAGTGACATCTATAATCTTTGCGGTGAAGCTTAAACCTAATATAGTGGAATTTTAATATCACGAGATTTCGTGCACATTAACAGGTCACCAACAAATCTGTCAGATAGGCCAACTCACGATATCAATAGTCGTACTTCTCATGCGTTTAACGCAAACAAATATCGAGAATGAGAGAAATCTGTTACGAATCCAAAAAGACACACCATCCGTCTACAGCCTGTTTCATGGTTTCCCAATCATCAGGACGGCTTGTGGTTTCTTCAAATTCGCATCAGATTTCTCGTTGGTTCATAGCCTTAGGCCAATACAAACATGTGAACTGCATCAGATTATTGATAGTGACATCTATAATCTGTGCGGTGAAGCTTAAACCTAATATCGTGGAATTTTAATATCACGAGATTTCGTGCACATTAACAGGTCACCAACAAATCTGTCATATATATATATATATATATATATATATATATATATATATATATATATATATATATATATATATATATATATTTATATATTGTATATATATATATATATATACACATATACATATATATAAGTGTTTGACAATCGTATATGAGAAAGAGTCAAGTCTTGCATTTAGTTTTATATTTTCTCATGTATTTCTGCACGGGAAGTATGCTGAACAAAAGTTTAAGTTTGTTTTTAAATTCTCTAGGGTTTGGCTCGCATTTAAGTGTTTCTGGTAGACAGCTGAAAAGTTTAGGGCCCAAGTAACAATAGTTCCTTTGACCGACTGACTTGTGCATGACTGGTATTACGATACGTTTTTTGTGGTGGGTGCTATAGTGATGACTGTAGGTAATCAATTCGTTTTTTTGTTTATATTGGACTGCGGTTATGTTTATGAAGAATAGTTGCCTTGGGTCAAATATTTCAGTTTTCGAGTAGAGGAGGTTGCTGGGATAGTTGTATCCTTTTTCCAGAATACATCTTAAGAAACGTCTTCGAATGACTTCAAGTGAATGTAGATGTGTTTTAGAGACTCCTCCCCACCCAATTATGCCATAGTTCTAGTGAGATTCTACCAAACTTTTGTACAAAATTATTTCTTGTTTGTGGTCGAGTATGCTGATTATTTTTCTAAATTTGTACAGAATGCAACGTACGAAGACACCCCATGCCAAAATACACACCCAGTGTATTATTGTACCAATGGAAGGCCAATCGAACAATCGAGGAAAATCGATTGTACATACCAGCTACTCCATCTGAAGAACGAAGAGCCGAACACCTGCGAGCCCGTCCCAGTAACAATCGAACATGAAATCGTCGAACAGATCAATGCTGCCCATTACATCGTGATATTTCCTGAACCCACCAAAGTGAAATTCAACTGCCAAAAGAGCGACCTTGCCACCCTCAGAGGTCCTCATTCCATCGAAGTACCCATTGGTTGCAGCTTCCAGACCCCAAGGAGTATTTATTCCAACGACGGAGAAACAATATCCGGACAACCCTTACTATTGCCAGCAGTAAAAACTCCCAAATTCATCCAAAAACATCAACACGAGCTGACCATCCACAACATACCTCTAGACCAAGTACATCGACTCCAGAGGGACCAACAAGAAATCCACCGAATCACCCTGAAAACTTCCACAGGAACCCCAGCTTACCTTTGTACGGCGTCAATATACATTCTATTAGTCGCATTATCAATCATCCTACTGGGTCACCAAATATTGGAGAGGGAGCCAAATAAGCAAACCCACCATGAAAAAGTCGTTCACAAGGAATTCCCAAAAACTACATCCATTTCCAAGGACCACCGATGAAGACGAATGAACCGATCCACCCCATATATGGATCTTTCTCAGAAGGGAGGAGTTACATTCACCTTTTCCACGAACCCTATGGGAATAGCCAAGTCACCATTTTCGCAACTCAGCATTTCCATGGGAAGCTTGCAGAGTCGACATTTTTCCAAGAACTTCATATCATCATTTTTAATTGTAAGACATGATCTTCTCTCATTATTGTAGTAAGTCTAGATTTGATTCTTGAATTGTTCACATCTAAATATTTTTGCAAATGTATTTGAATTAAAGTTTTTTTTAAAGTTAATTCCGGCTCAAGTTATGAAATTTGCGGAAATAAATGAAGAATCAATGAAGTCCATAGAGTCAGACAGACCGATAGTGACACCATTCCGAAAATGGGAATTGATTACGCAAAATGCTCAACGTGAAATATGGTCGGTTGAGACGAGTACCAGTGTTGAAAGGCCACGCTATGTCATCGTGTGTTTTCAAACTAATGTACGAGATAACGTTTCCGTCGATCCTACCACCTTTGAACATGTCAACATTCAAAATATACGTTTGTCTTTGAACAGAGAATATTGGCCCAACGAACGTCTACACTTGAATTTCGCCAATAATCACTATAGCGAAGCGCATTTCAACCATACGGAATTTCTCGGCAGCTATACGAATTCCATGAAAAATTCCTCTCTTTTGGATTACCTCGGTTCCAAATATCGCGCCTTATCGATTGTTCAAAACAGGAAGAGACTATGAAATCCGGTACGGTTGACATACGATTGGATATCGAATCGAGCGCCGGATTCACCGATCGGACTCGTGTCTACTGCATTATCATTCACGATTGCATGATGGAATATCATCACCTCTCCAAAGCGATGAGAAGCCTGACATAGATCGCTACGGCGCGGCGGCGTTCATTCATTCATCATCCAGCCATCATGCGTATCGCATTCATATTCAAGCCTTCCAAGTCAATGGCACCTTATATCCAGAGGAGGTGTCCATAATCATCGGCAGTCAGCGACACAACTCCTTATTCCAGACACCTGTGCCGTATACCAAGCTGGATGCCCAAGACCGTCGCACTGTACGATATTTGGAAAAATCGATGCATTGTATTCCATACGACACCGGCTACATAGCATACGAAGAAATGGACGACATCCTACTGAGACACATAGTCTACCAGGCTGATTGCATTTATGTGAGAGGAAACCAAAAATACGATTTCCTCAAAGAAAAATTGCTGGAAATGGGTTTGTCACACCAAGTTGAAATCTACGATGTGACCCATTATGATTCAAGTCAATGGTCGACTGATGAATTCGAGCCCACCCTGGTCCACTGCCCCTACTACAATTCACTGTGATTTTTTATGTGGTTGAGAAAACACATGACATAATTGAAGGAAATGACAAAAAATGACTGAGACCTGATAGGCCAATCAATAGAGATTTTCTGCTATATTGATTCTGTGACAAAAATACTACCAGGAAACCGACTGTGCCATCCTACGAAAGACGTCCGTAGTTATATCCTGTTATGTTTTCCCACTCCCAACTGTAATTGCTGAATTTGTTATAAACATTTGAAAGCATTTTTTTTATCGTTTCCAGCATAACTCGATCGGATTATTAGTAACGGAAAAAACCGGAAAAACTGAAAAAAATCAGATTTGAAAAAAATCATAACTCCGCCACTTTTCAAGTTGTAGGGCAAACTTTCCACGACACAGTAGTGATCAATATGTACTTTATGTGTGAGAAACTCAGACGATGTCCAATCATTAGTTTTGGCATAATTGCAATCTGAATTTTTCAATGTACTTTATTGCAGCAGACCTGGATGCGTCATAGGTGGTCCGGTTCAAATTTTTCAAAAAGATTTCAAGAGTAGAAGTATAGTACTACAAAATGTTCATTCTCATTTTGCGTTTAAATGCTGCTAAAAGTAATTTTGTAGTACTATACTTCAACCCTTTCAGAAAAATTGAAATCGGACCACCTATGACGCATTTAGGTCTGAGGCAGTGAAGTGCTTAAAAAATCAAATTGCAATTATGCCAAAACTAGTAATTCAACACTGCCCGAGTTTTTCACACATAAAGTACTACTTTGTCGTGGAGAGCCTGCTTCAAAAGTTGAGAAACGGTGGTGTTAAGAATTTGAAAAAAAACGCAGATTTTTTCCGGTTTTTCCAGTTTTTCTCCGTAACTAATAATCCAATCGAGTTGTGCTACGGCTTCGTCCATTGAGAGTATCGAGATTGCTCCATTAGTTTAGTTATAAGTCAAAAGCGATAAAATATAAAAAAAATGTTTTAAATGTTTATAACAAATTAAGCAATGACAGTTTGGAGTAGGAAACATAACAGGATATAACTACGGACCGTCCTCCGTATGATGGCACAGTCGGTTTCCTGGTAGTATTTTTGTTACAAAAAAATATATATTGATTGGTCTATGAAGATCCTGTCTGTTCTCTAAAGTATGGGCTACGGGAATACTTCTTTCAGTGGTTTTTTCCTGTAAATCTCAAGTGGTCCATGCTTCTGTAGATGTTATGTTTGCAGCGAAGACTCACTACAAATTAGGTGATGTTTCAATCACCACAGAGTATCTTTTCAATGTTAGGCTTCATCGAGTAGGAGTCGACAAAATTCTGATATTACGCTTTGTGTTTCGACAAAATTGATAAGTTCAAGATGGCGGCTCCAAAATTGCGAAGGTGTTTCATGATTATGGTCTGATTCGATTCGACATTGTTATGAGGGGGTTTATGGGGACGAATATTATTAATTTTTCTCCAAAATCAATAAATGGCGGCTCTAAGATGAGCGATGATCTCTGTGTTTACGGTCCGATTCTATCCAAAATTGGTATGTGGGAGTTTTTGGGGTCGGAGATTATGAATTTTTCATCAAACTTCACAAATTCAGGATGAGTGGACGAATTTTCAAATTATGGCCCCGTTCGATTCAAAATTGGTATGTCGGGGTTTTTGGGGTCGGAGATTATGGATTCAGTCGGAGATTATTGATTTTAGTTGACATTTATAAATTGGAGATGGCAACTGCACGATTACGGATGAGATAATCTCGAAATGGTCTCCTTATTGAAAGACTAGATAGCTCAGGAAAAAAAGGCCTCATAATAATGATACTTTAGCAAACATGCATAAATTGAGACGTATTCGAGTGCTAAAAAGCACAAAATAAAATAATTATCGAAAAAACTTTTTGAGAACAAGTTTTTATTCAAATGCACTAAAAAGTTGAGAATAATTGCTTTGGATGTGTGACGTAGGTTATTCCGTGAGCTATAGATTCATAAGCTTGTCGCTTTCGTATTCGAACTGAAAGCTTCGCGAGACAAGCTTCGAATTTATGACTCACGGAAAAACCTACGTCACATATCCAAAACAATTATTTTCAACTTTTCAGTGCATTTGAATGAAAGCTTGTCTTTGAAAAGTTTTTTTATTAATTATTTCAGTCAAGACTGCATTCATTTCTCAGAAAAAACAAATACCAGATCCTCCAAAGGTAAATCAAATGAAGACAGGAATTAAATGAAGGAAGAGTCCTGGAGAAGTTGTGCCTCGAGGTCACACAGCAACCAACTCAGCTTCATCGCTAGGTACTTATAGAGTACACACAGCAAAAGGGGCCTCGTTTTTTTGTTTTGATTTGGCTTCTGAGTGCCTATTGAATCACGAAATATCGAGGAGAATACCCCGAAGGAAAAACAGTAAAGCTCAAAGTCTCATTCACTACAATTTTTCAGCCTTGAGAATGCTGCTATCCCAACAGTGGTATAACCACCATCTAACCAAATTTATAAAATACTACAGCTTTGGAAGAGAAACTGAATCGGTAATTATTATTTAACCAACCCTTGATAAAAAAAGATAAGATATCAGATGGAAAAAAAATCAGATGTGGGACACCCCAGAAATTGACCCAGAAATAAAAGATTGATAAAACATTGTTAACGGACGGACGGACGGACGGACGGACGGACGGACGGACGGACGGACGGACGGACGGACGGACGGACGGACGGACGGACCGACGGACAGACGGACAGACGGACAGACGGACAGACGGACAGACGGACAGACGGACAGACGAGGACAGACGGACAGACGGAGCGACGGGACAGACGGACAGACGGACAGACGGACAGACGGAGCAGACGGACAGACGAGCAGACGGCAGACGGAGCAGACGGCAGACGGACGGCAGACGGAGCAGACGGACAGACGGAGCAGACAGGACAGACGGAGCAGACGGACAGACGGACAGACGGACAGGACGGACAGACAGGACAGAGCAGACGAGCAGACGGACGGACGAACGGAACAGACGGAGCAGACAGACAGACGGAGCAGACGAGGCAGACGAGACAGACGGACAGAACGAGCAAAGACGGTGCAACGGCAGACACTGACAGACAGAGCAGACGGGCAGACGAGCAGACGAGGAGACAGAGACAAGACGGACAGACGGAGCAGACGGCAGACGGAGCAGACAGGCAGACAGACGAGACAGACGACAGACGGAGACAGACGGAGACGGCAGACGGAGCGGACAGACGCAGAGACGAGCAGACAGGCAGACGGAGCAGACGGAGCAGACGGAGACCAGACAGACAGACGGGCAGACGAGACAGACAGACAGGCAGACGGCAGACGGAGCAGACAGCAGACGGCAGACCAGACGGCAGACGGAACAGACAGGAGCAGACGGCAGACGGCAGACGGCAGAGCAGACGGCAGACGGAGCAGACGGAGCAGACGGCAGACGGAGCAGACGAGCAGACAGGCAGACGAGCAGACGAGCAGACGAGCAGACGGCAGACGGAGCAGACAGGCAGACGGCAGACAGGCAGACAGGCAGACGACGGAGCAGACGGGCAGACGGAGCAGACAGAGCAGACGGAGCAGACGGCAGACAGAGCAGACAGGCAGACGGAGCAGACGGACAGAGCAGGCAGACAGCAGACAGCGAGCAGACGACAGACAGGCAGACGGACAGACAGGCAGACGAGCAGACGAGCAGACGGAGCAGACGAGCAGACGGAGCAGACGGGCAGACGAGCAGACAGGCAGACAGGCAGACGAGCAGACGGAGCAGACGGCAGACGGCAGACGAGAGCAGACGACGAGCAGACGGAGCAGACGGAGCAGACGAGCAGACAGAGCAGACAGAGCAGACAGGCAGACGAGCAGACGGGCAGACGAGCAGACGAGCAGACGAGCAGACAGGCAGACAGAGCAGACGAGCAGACGGAGCAGACAGGCAGACGGAGCAGACGAGCAGACGAGCAGACGGAACAGACGAGCAGACAGGCAGACAGGCAGACGAGCAGACAGGCAGACGAGCAGACGAGCAGACAGAGCGGGCAGAGCAGACAGGCAGACAGGCAGACAGGCAGACGAGCAGACGGAGCAGACGAGCAGACGGCAGACGGCAGAGGCAGACGGCAGCAGAGCAGGAGCGGCAGACGGGCGCAGAGCGCGGCAGACGGGCAGACGGAGACGACAGACAGAGCAGACAGGCAGACGGCAGCGAAACGGGGCAGACGGGCAGAGCAGCAGGCAGCGGGCAGGCAGACGGAGCAGACGGGCAGACGGCGGGCAGGCAGACGAGCAGACAGGCAGGAGCGACAGCAGCAGACGGGCAGACAGACAGACGGCAGACGAGCAGCAGGCAGACGGCAGAGCAGGAGAGCAGACGGGCAGACGGCAGCGGGCAGACGGGAGCAGAGAGCGGAGCAGACGGAGCAGACGAGCAGACAGAGCAGACGGCAGACGGCAACGGCAGACGGGCAGCGGCAGACGAGACAGACGGCAGACGGGCAGACGGCAGACGACGACAGCAGACGAGAGAGCGGCAGACAGCGAAGACGGCGACAGGCAGGCAGACGGAGCAGGCAGACGAGACAGCAGACAGACAGGCAGACGGCAGACGAAGCAGACAGGCAGAGACGGAGCAGGCAGGCAGACGCAGAGCAGACGAGCAGACGGCAGACAGAGCAGACGAGCAGACAGGCAGACGGGCAGACGGCAGACAGCGAGCAGACGAGCAGACGAGCAGACGACAGACGACAGACAGGCAGCAGGCAGACGGAGCAGACGGGCAGGGCAGAGCAGACGAGCAGACGGCAGACGGCAGACGAGACGGGCAGACAGCGAGCAGACGCGACGACAGAGCGCGAGCAGACGCAGAGCAGACGGCAGACAGCAGACAGGCAGACGGCAGACGGCAGACGGCAGCAGAAGCAGACGAGAGCAGACGAGCAGACAGGCAGACGGGCAGACGGGCAGACGAGCAGACGAGCAGACGAGCAGACGGCAGACGGCAGACAGGCAGACGGGCAGACGAGCAGACGAGACGGGCAGACAGGCAGACGGCAGACGAGCAGAGGGAGCAGACGGCAGACAGAGCAGACAGGCAGCGGAGACAGGCAGAGGGACAGACGAGCAGACGGGAAGGACAGGCAGAGCAGACGAGAGCAGGCAGAGCAGACAGGCAGACAGCAGACAGGCAGACAGGCAGACGAGCAGACAGGCAGACAGAGCAGACAGACGGGACAGAGCAGACAGAGCAGACGGAGCAGACGAGCAGACGAGCAGACGAGCAGACAGGCAGACAGAGCAGACAGGCAGACGGCAGACGGCAGACGGAGCAGACAGAGCAGACAGAGCAGACGAGCAGACAGAGCAGACAGGCAGACAGAGCAGACGAGCAGGGCAGGCAGACAGAGCAGACGAGCAGACGAGCAGACAGGCAGACGGAGCAGACGAGCAGACGAGGACAGACGGACAGACGGACAGGAGCGGACAGGCGGACGAACGGACGAACGGACGAGGGACAGACGGAGCAGACGGACAGGGCGACGAGCGACGAGACGGACAGACGGACAGAGCGGACGAGACGGACAGACGGACAGACGGACAGGAGCGGACGACGGCAGACGGACGGAGCAGGCAGACGGACAGACGGACAGACGAGCAGACGGACAGACGGACGAACGGACGGCAGACGGACAGACGGACAGAGCAGACAGGACAGGGCAGGCGGTCAAACTCATTTGTACGGTCGAAGACGCAATCCACAGAACAAGTCGAATGGTGCAGATATGCAGAGGTACTAATCATCGGATCAGACGGGGGGGGGGGGGGGGGGGGGGGGGGGGGGGGGGGGGGGGGGGGGGGGGGGGGGGGGGGGGGGGGGGGGGGGGGGGGGGGGGGGGGGGGGGGGGGGGGGGGGGGGGGGGGGGGGGGGGGGGGGGGGGGGGGGGGGGGGGGGGGGGGGGGGGGGGGGGGGGGCGCCCCCCCCCCCCCCCCCCCCCCCCCCCCCCCCCCCCCCCCCCCCCCCCCCCCCCCCCCCCCCCCCCCCCCCCCCCCCCCCCCCCCCCCCAGAGGGAAAAGGCAGACACGCAGAAGGGAGAAGGACGTTTCTTCAAACTGGGTATTTGTAATAACGTATCAAGACTCAAATCCACAGAACAATCGAAATGGGAGTTATGCCACGAAGGTAAAACTTCATCGTGGTATCAACTAAACTAGACAATAACCACTGACCTACGAACCGAAAAAACAAATTTATCATAAGATTAGGGTGCGAATTAAAATAAGCCCTCGATTTTGAACTCATCTTGTACATAAAAATGAAGTAAAAACAGTAAAAACTAGTGAACCCTCAAAGGAAACCCCACGAACCTATCATAAAAATAATAGAAGACCCCTTCTTAATCAGGATAAAATCACTTTACAGAATTATTCTTGCCCTGGCGGCAGTCAACGAAGCTCGAAAAATTAAAGTCACCAGCCTCTCCTCAAATCCTGGCATCTTACCCTTCAAATTGGAAAATGCAAAATTACGAAATTTCTTTCATACCTTTATTCATTTCTATGATCTAGAACCCATAGAAAATAATTTCGTAAAATTAGTGAACAATGGAACAATGTCAAGTCTTCAATTCAGAGTTAAAATAGCTTTTATATGGAAGAATTGAAAAATTTCAATAATGATATTTCTTTCCAGTTGACTCTTGCAAAACAAAAACTTAGTTTTCTGAACCCAAACAGAAGATCAAAAAGGGGTATATTCAATGGAATTGGTACAGTTTTCAAAACAATTTCTGGTAATTTAAACGCCGAAGACGGCAAAAGATATAATGATGTAATCAATACTTTAAAATCAAATCAAAACAATATTGCAACCACCCCCAACAGGCAGATTTCATTGACAACAAAAATCATCGATGATTACAATACCTCTCTCTCGCTAATTAAGCAAAATGAAGGAATGATTACATCCAAAATAATCGAACTCGATGCTGAACCTGAAAAACTTAAATTTGACTTCAACAGTTACATTACAGCAAAAACTTCTTTGGATCAAATAAATGCAATTTTGAACATTCTATTAGGAATACTATCAAACTTAGAAAATGCTATAACCTTCGCGAGAATCAATACTGTTCATAATAGCATATTAAAAATCGAAGATCTTCAATTCATCATTCAAATACTTCTAAAACGGCATTCACCTGAAGAACTATTATTTGGAAACGATAACTCTAGCATCCATAAATACTATGAAATTTTGGAAGTAGAATCATATCATTTTGACAGTCGAATAGTCTTCATCGTTCATTTCAATTGTTTCCAGAAACCTATTCTACTACCCACCTATAATAAATAATATAATAATTTTATTCACTCACTCAAGTTTATCATTTATAATTTTACGAGTGTAATTGCATTCTTGGAATGGCGAATGGTGAATAAATTGAAGAAAATACTTACGAAGCAGGGTATGCCTGCTTGTGTGTAAGAATACAGTAGTTTAACAATATAGTAAGATTGTGCAATAATATACATTCATTAGAGATATAAATAAACTATGGAAGGTATACAATATTGAAAGATTGGTAATACAAACAACAAGAAAATGGTGTGAAAATCAGGGTATATAACTGTCACAAGATAAAACTGAGGTATTAAAAGATTTTGAAGTAAAACGAATAGTGATAATAGATTTATAAAATGATATATATATATATATATATATATATATATATATATATATATATATTTTTTTATATATATTTTATTTATATATATATATATATATATATATATATATATATATATATATATATATATATATATATATATATATATATATATATATATATATATATATATATATATATATATCATATATATTATATTTATACACATATACATATATATGTGTATGAATAGTGTGTTTGACAATCGTATATGAGAAAGAGTCAAGTCTTGCATTTAGTTTTCTATTTTCTCATGTATTTCTGCACGGAAAGTATGCTGAACGAAAAGTTTAAGTTTGTTTTTAAATTCTCTAGGGTTTGGCTCGCATTTAAGTGTTTCTGGTAGACAGCTGAAAAGTTTAGGGCCCAAGTAACAATAGTTCCTTTGACCAACTGACTTGTGCATGACTGGTAATACGATACGTTTTTTGTGGTGGGTGCTATAGTGATGACTGTAGGTAATCAATTCGTTTTTGTGTTTATATTGGACTGCGGTTATGTTTATGAAGAATAGTTGCCTTGGGTCAAATATTTCAGTTTCCGAGCAGAGGAGGTTGCTAGGATAGTTGTATCCTTTTTGCAGAATACATCTTAAGAAACGTCTTCGAATGACTTCAAGTGAATGTAGATGTGTTTTAGAGACTCCTCCCCACCCAATTATGCCATAGTTCAAGTGAGATTCTACCAAACTTTTGTACAAAATTATTTCTTGTTTGTGGTCGAGTATGCTGATTATTTTTCTAAATTTGTACAGAATGCAACGTACGAAGACACCCCATGCCAAAATACACACCCAGTGTATTATTGTACCAATGGAAGGCCAATCGAACAATCGAGGCTAATCGATTGTACATACCAACTACTCCATCTGAAGAACGAAGAGCCGAACACCTGCGGCCCGTCCCAGTAACAATCGAACATGAAATCGTCGAACAGATCAATGCTGCCCATTACATCGTGATATTTCCTGAACCCACCAAAGTGAAATTCAACTGCCAAGAGCGACCTTCCCCACCCTCAGAGGTCCTCATTTCATCGAAGTACCCGTTGGTTGCAGCTTCCAGACCCCAAGGAGTATTTATTCCAACGACGGAGAAACAATAACCGGACAACCCTTACTATTGCCAGCAGTAAAAACTCCCAAATTCATCCAAAAACATCAACACGAACTGACCATCCACAACATACCTCTAGACCAAGTACATCGACTCCAGAGGGACCAACAAAAAATCCACCGAATCACCCTGAAAACTTCCACAGGAACCCCAGCTTACCTTTGGACGGCGCCAATATACATTCTTTTAGTCGCATTATCAATCATCCTACTGGGTCACCAAATATTGGAGAGGGAGCCAAATAAGCAAACCCACCATGAAAAAGTCGTCCACAAGGAATTCCCAAAAACTACATCCATTTCCAAGGACCACCGATGAAGACGAATGAACCGATCCACCCCATATATGGATCTTTCTCAGAAGGGAGGAGTTACATTCACCTTTTCCACGAACACTATGGGAATAGCCAAGTCACCATTTTCGCAACTCAGCATTTCCATAGGAAGCTTGCAGAGTCGACATTTTTCCAAGAACTTCATATCATCATTTTTACTTGTAAGACATGATCTTCTCTCATTATTGTAGTAAGTCTAGATTTGATTCTTGAATTGTTCACATCTAAATATTTTTGGAAAATGTATTTGAATTAAAGTTTTTTTCAAAGTAAATTCCGGCTAGAGTTATAAAATTTGCGGAAATAAATGGACAATCAATGAAGTCCATAGAGTCAGACAGACCGATAGTGACACCATTCCGAAAATGGGAATTGAACGAATTGCCTTCGATTACGCAAAATGCTCAACGTGAAATATGGTCGGTTGAGACGAGTACCAGTGTTGAAAGGCCACGCTATGTCATCGTGTGTTTTCAAACTAATGTATGAGATAACGTTTCCGTCGATCCTACCACCTTTGAACATGTCAACATTCAAAATATACGTTTGTCTTTGAACAGAGAATATTGGCGCAACGAACGTCTATACTTGAATTTCGCCAATAATCACTATAGCGAAGCGCATTTCAACCATACGGAATTTCTCGGCAGCTATACGAATTCCATGAAAAATTCCTCTCTTTTGGATTACCTCGGTTCCAAATATCGCGCCTTATTCGTCATCGATTGTTCAAAACAGAAAGAGACTATGAAATCCGGTACGGTTGACATACGATTGGATATCGAATCGAGCGCCGGATTCACCGATCGGACTCTTGTCTATTGCATTATTATTCACGATTGCATGATGGAATATCATCCCCTCTCCAAAACGATGAGAAGCCTGACATAGATCACTACGTCGCGGCGTTCATTCATTCATCATCCAGCCATCATGCGTATCGCATTCATATTCAAGCCTTCCAAGTCAATGGCACCTTATATCCAAAGGAGGTGTCCATAATCATCGGCAATCAGCGACACAACTCCTTATTCCAGACACCTGTGCCGTATACCAAGCTGGATGTCCAAGACCGTCGCACTGTACGATATTTGGAAAAATCGATGCATTGTATTCCATACGACACCGGCTACATAGCATACGAAGAAATGGACGACATCCTACTGAGACACATAGTCTACCAGGCTGATTGCATTTATGTGAGAGGAAACCAAAAATACGATTTCCTCAAAGAAAAATTGCTGGAAATGGGTTTGTCACACCAAGTTGAAATCTACGATGTGACCCATTATGATTCAAGTCAATGGTCGACTGATGAATTTGAGCCCACCCTGGTCCACTGCCCCTACCACAATTCACTGTGATTTTTTATGTGGTTGAGAAAACACATGACATGGTTGAAGGAAATGACAAAAAATGACTGAGACCTGATAGGCCAATCAATAGAGATTTTTCGCTAACCGACTGTGCCATCCTACGAAAGACGTCCGTAGTTATATCCTGTTATGTTTTCCTACTCCCAACTGTAATTGCTGAATTTGTTATAAACATTTGAAAGCTTTTTTTTATCGTTTCCAGCATAACTCGATCGGATTATTAGTGACGGAAAAAACCGGAAAAACCGAAAAAAATCAGATTTGAAAAAAATCATAACTCCGCTACTTTTCAAGTTGTAGGGCAAGTAGGAGATTCAAGCCGGTTCTGGCTCTCCCTCCACCACTATGACGTCACGTGTGACCTTGAATAGTTGCAGGTGTGCAATGTGTGTGTGTTTGACCTTGAGATTTGACTTTGAGATTTGTCATTGAGTTTTGATATTGGGTTTGGTCGACTTTGAGATTCGACTTGACCTTGAATATGACCTTGAGATTCATAATATTAAGTTTTGACTTTGAGATTTGACCTTGAGTTTTGATGTTAGAGGATTGTTTCGGCACAAAGATTTGATCTCGATGTTTGTTGACCTTGATTGAAGCTGTGGTGTAGGCATACATATTAGTGTGATCAGACCTTCATGAACCTTGCACTCTCCAAGCGAGGAGGGCATTCATCCTTTAAGAGCAAAGGAACTGCGATATTTGAGGTGTTTTGG
>JAFIRS010006546.1:0-35637 GCA_018342105.1 Gonioctena quinquepunctata
GACAGTAAAAAGGGGGGTTGGAAGTGAATGAATGAAGGAAGTGACGGAAGGAAGTGAAAAAAGGAAGAAGAGGGACGGGGACAGGACAGGGCAGTGCGTGGAAGGGCAGGACATGAAGTGACAGTAAAGGGACAGTGACAGTAAAGGGAAAGGAAAGAAGGACATAAAGGGGAAGGGAAGGGACAGTGAAGGAAGTAAAGGGGAGGGGCAGTAAGTGACAGGACAGGAAAGGGGGACGGGGGACAAAAAAAATTTTTGGACGGGAAGGGGGAAGGGAAAGGAAAAAAAAGGGAAAGGAAGGGAAAAAAGGAAAGAAAGGAAAAAAGGAAAAAATGAAAGGAAAAAGGGGAAAGTGGAAAGAAGTGAAGGGGCAGTGACGGGAAAAAGGGGGAAAGGGAAGTGAATGAAAAGGAATGAAGGAAAAAGGAAGGGACAGTAAGGGGAATATGAAGTAAGTGGAAATGAAGTGAAGGGGGGAAGGGAAAGGGAAAAAAAAAGGGGAAGGGAAAGGAAGGAAAAGGAAATTGGAAGGGATTAAAGGAAAGGAAAAGAAGGGAAAAATTAAAAGTGGAGGGGAGGGATAAGGGATAGTGAAGGAAGGACAGTGACAGGAAGTGACAGGGGACAAGGAGGACAGTGACAGTGAAAGGAAAGCGACGGGTGGAATGACAGTGAAGGACAGTGAAGTAAGTGAAAGACAGTGAAAGGAAGGAGGAGGAAGGACAGGACAGGGGAAGGAAGTGAAGTGGAAAAGACAGACAGGAATACGTGACAGGACGAAGTGACAGGAAGTGGACAGTGAAAATGAATGACAGGAATGAAGTGAAGGAATTGACAGGACAGTGACAGTGGGACAGTGACAGTGGATAGTGAAGTGACAGGGGAATTGACAGGAAGGTTGGAATTGACAGTGGAACGTGACAGTGACATGAACAGTGACAGTAAAGACAGTGACAGTGACGTGACATTGACAGTGACAGTGAACGTGACAGGAACGTGACAGTGAACGGGGACAGGGGGACAGTGAAGTGACAGTGACAGGGGACAGTGACAGGACAGTGACAGGGGACAGTGAAGTGACGTGACAGTGAACGTGACAGTAAACAGTGAAGTGAACGTGACATGACGGGATGGACATGACAGTGACAGAAAGTGAAAAGTGACAGTGACAGTGACAGTGAACGTGAAGTGACAGTGAAAAGACAGTGCAGTGACGGAAAACGTTGACAGGACAGTGACAGTGAATGACAGTGACAGTGAAAATGAACGGACAGTGAACGTGACGGAAAATGACGGGACAGTGAACTGACAGTGACAGTGAACGAAGGAAGACAGTGACAGTGAAGTGAATGGACAGTGAACGGGGGACATGACAGTGAAAAGTGAAAAAGTGATAAAGTAAACATGAAGTGACGTGACAGGAAAGGAAAATTTACATTTAAAATTTCAATTTCACATTTCTGAATTAACTCCGATAATATAGCCATTAACTGAGCCATTATAACCATTGTTGATTCAACAAATTAATCGCAAAAAAAAACATTATTAACAAGCTTGTCATATAAAAACTGCATGCACACTATAGATAGGTATACAGTGCTTCTCAAAAGTCCTCTCCCCCCCTCTTATTTTTGGAACGATTATACATAAACAAGTTAAATTTAGAAACTGAATATAAAAGGTTGTAAACTTCCCTACTAGTGATGATAGATGACAAAATCGCAAAGATGACGTCACGAGGCCAGGGCCAATAATTTTAAATGGAACCCTACGGCAAGCGACAATTTTTAAAAAAGGGATCGAAAAAACCTATTCAATGATACTAATTTTGTTTGTGTTTATGGCAGTTTTGAACTCGTTTTAAAAACGCAAAGCTGTGATGAATTAAACCAGTAATACTAAATTTCCAAATTCTAGCTCCGCCTCTGGATTGTCAAATAAGCTGACGTTTGTTAGTCTCCCAATCCGACGTTTTGTAATTTTCCGTTTTTTTACATTTAATAATTTTGGTTTTTGATCGAACGTTAAACTGTTTCAGCAGCTCTGGTAATTTCAATAAATTTTTTAAACTGTTGTGAGCCGAACGTTTTGGCTTCGCTGAAAAGAAGAAGAAATGGTAAGTACTTTAGGTGATGAAGAAGGATCCTAATTCTTGGTGAAAAATGACAAAATATTCATCGCAGAACGCATTTTCAAGAGGGTTTCGATCCCCTGTCGAGGACTTATTTAAAGGGGTTCTTCGTGAGTTTGAAAAACGGGTAGTATTGTGATGGGAAAAGATCTGGCAGACCACAAATTTCGATGAAAAAAATTGATATACTGGCAAGTAATAGTTAATCCTACTTCTCCACAACTCACGTTGCATCTACCGTGAAGTCAGTCATGTACACAGGGTGAAAAAAAACAAATTTCATATATACAAATTAAAAAAATTTTTCATCAACTCTGACAGACCCAGACCGAAGACTGAATTTTGTGAAAATATGGAAACTAAAATTAACCAACAGCCAGACTATGTCAAAACAATTTGTTTTAGTGACGAAAGTACTTTCTATCTAAATGGAAATGTAAATACACATAATGTGAGGTATTGGAGTGACGCAAATCCTCACCTGTTTCGTGAAACACATACCCAATTTCCCCAGAAGGTGAATGTTTGGGCAGGTATCTTGGGAAACCACTTCGTTGGGCCTCTTTTTTTAAATACTAATTCAACTGGTGAGGTTTATCTGGAGCTGTTGCAAAACGCAATAGAACCGTTGATCGTTGAAATTTTGGAAGATAATCCAGATGAATTCGGCAATTTGGAAATAACATTCCAACAGGATGGTGCTCCTCCACACTATTACGGTGCACTAAGACGGTATTTGGATGAGGAGTATCGTGGTAGATGGATTGGACGACGAGGTTCAACGGAATGGCCAGCTCGATGACCGGACCTCACACCTTTGGATTTCTATCTGTGGGGGTACCTTGAATCGAAGGTTTACGCCACTGAACCTGACAATATTGACGTTCTAAAACAACGTATTGTTGCAGAATGTGAGGCTGTTTCCGCAGACACATTTGCAAAAGTACGAGAAGCGTTACAAAATAGGATATTTCACTGTCAGGAAGTAAATGGAGGTCACTCCGAGCAATTTCTTTGAGTAGATACCGATTTTTAAATCTGTAATTGATATCATACTGAATGGAATTTAAATTTTAATGTTTACTAATGAGCCATTAAAACTGCCATAAACACAAACAAAATTAGTATCATTGAATTGGTTTTTTCGATACCTTTCAGAAGAGGTGTCGCTTGCCGTAGGGTTCCATTCAAAATTATTGGTCACAATGGCCTTATGACGTCATCTTTGACGATTTCGTCATCTATCATCACTAGTAGGGAAGTTTACAACCTTTAATATTCAGTTTCCAAATTTCACTTGTTTATGTATAAAATAAGAGGGGGGGGAGGGGACTTTTGAGAAGCACTGTATATGATGCACACAGCTAGTTCATGAATCCCGCCACATTTTATTTAACCCTCAAATTCATAATTTGTATTGAACTGTAACCTATAACTGGGGATCGTATATCAATTTTTTACATCCCTCTTGATATTTCTGACGAGTATTTATAGTCATAACACATTGAACTAGACCTCAAATTAAAATTCACGGCCATACAGTCCAAGCACATTCGATAAAACTGATTAATGATAAAAGTAACAAAACAAAAAGAGTCACAAGACACAAGATGGCCAGTCCAGTTAGCGTCGTTGGCGTTGGCCGATGAGTAAATGTCGGAATGTCCTCATTGGTCAAAACTGATCACGTGATACACTAGAGCCCGCTGGCCTGACGAAACAATCATAATAGCGCGGGTTATTTGAATACTTCATTGTAAGTATATTTTTATCGTGTCAGAAACATAACTTTTCTTTCAGTTATTTTATAGAAAATATTTTTGATGATTCAGATATATGTCTTTATTTAACATGTTTTAACTGTGCATTTGAAACATTACATAGTTTCAACCGGAACAAGGCAGATACCTGATATTAATGTATTCAATATTGATGGATACAGAACTTTGTATAATAATGGCAGTTACAATCAAAATGACGGAGTGGTTTTATTCATAAAATCTGAAATGTATGTCTCTCACCAATTAATAGAATTGAATAAGAGTTACCTTCTTAGACTGAAATTGAACTGTGAAAATCACGTCTTCATAATAAATACATTTCACAGATCACCTTCTAGTGATGTGAACACGTTTATCAATGTGTTGAATGACATATTGGAAAATGATAACGAAAATGTGACTATAAGTTTTTTCTAGGGGATATTAATATTAACATATTAGAAGAAACAAAGGAAACAAAAAACTATCTTGATATCATGAGTGAACATGGTTACAGGTTAGCAATCAATATTTCCACTAGAGTACAAAATGATTCACACACATGTCTGGACCATATATTTGTTCATACAAATAATTATGATACTATACTACCGTTGGCAATCGCCACATCTATAACTGACCATCATACTACTTTATTGCAACTCGTTCTTAATACCAAAATAAAAAGAAGAAATAACCATTATAACATTAAATATATTGAACACATTGATAACAAAAAAATATTAAAAAATATTTAATCCGCCCCCTTGAATGACATCCTTCTGGAACCAGATCTTGATACCAAAACAAATAAATTAATAAATATTATACAGAAAGCAATACAACAATCTACTATTTACAGAAGGATAAAACATAATAAAAAAAACGAAAAGCATGGATTTCTCCCTCGTGGTGAAAAAATAATTTGTATGTTGAATTAAAAAAAGTCCTAACAAAATCAAAAAAAAATGGAATATTTGAATTGTAAAAGTGCAACAGAAAAATTAATAAAGAAAGCGAAAAGAAATCATTACAACAAAAAGGTGGAAAAAGAGAAAAATTCGTCGATAAAATTATGGAAATTAGTCAATGAGGTTTCCAAAAGCGAAAGGGACGAGACGAAGAGCAAAAGGCAAATATATTCAATAAATATTTTATCGATGTTGGTAAAAATTTAGCCAGTAAAATCAATCGACCTCATAACTATAAATAAAATAGGACTGTGAGTTGCCACTCGTTATTTTTGATCCAGCAACTGAAAGTGTGGTGAAAAGAATTATTAAATACGACCTGAAACCCTTAAAACTCCTGGGTACGATAAGATCAGTGCTGAAACATTCAAAATTATAGTAGATTATATAAGCCTTCCCCCAACTGCAATAATCAACAATTCACTCAAAACAGAGCAATTTCCAATAGCATTCAAAAACAGTATTGTAATACCAATTTTCAAAGCTGGAGATAGAAATGATGTGGCAAATCACAGAGCAATTTCACTGATAACAAGCCTGGCTAAAGTACTAGAAAATATTGTGAAAGCTAGAGTAAAGAAATTCCTAGAAAAACATAATTTACTTTCAAACTCTCAATTCGGATTTAGAAACCACAAGTCAACTCAAGATGCAATACATTTATTAGCCAACACTATTTACGGATGCATAGATGGAGGTGAACCATCGGTATATTTCTTGACTTTCGACACCGTCCACCATTCCATTCTACTGGAAACCTTAGGGAACATGGGAATAAGAGGTCCAGCACATAGTTCTTCCGAAAGTTATTTGAAAAACCGGAAACAACAGGTCAAAATGAATGATAAAATTAGGGAAACACGGGAAATAACATGTGGTGTGCCTCAAGGAACGGT
Organism: Gonioctena quinquepunctata; assembly: GCA_018342105.1. Classification (NCBI taxonomy): domain Eukaryota; kingdom Metazoa; phylum Arthropoda; class Insecta; order Coleoptera; family Chrysomelidae; genus Gonioctena; species Gonioctena quinquepunctata. Next base: position 5,759 of record JAFIRS010006546.1, read on the forward strand.
GTTGGGTCCTTTGTTATTCATTATTTATATGAATAACATATTTTTATTGGAGAAAGAGGGCCAAATCATCAGCTTTGCTGATGATACTGTGGTTGTCTACACACAAACTAGTACAATTTCGAAATTAAAGTTGAAAGGGATGTTGCCCAAATTAAAACCTGGCTGGACTATGGATTAATATCGGTGAATTTCAAAAAAACGGTTTATTCACCTTTCGGTAGCCTTGAGACAGCTCTTCCAAACTATGATATAACCATACAAAATTCTTTAACAATAAGACCAGCAAATCAAATTAAATATTTGGGAATGATGTTGGATCGTACTTTCAGATGGAAAACTCATGGGGACTACCTATCAATAAAATTAAGGTGTATTTTATATAGATTTAAAAAAACTGTTGTATTCTTGAATTAAAAAGAAAGAATAATAGTTTATCAGAGTTTGGTGGAATCACATTTGAGTTATGGAATCATAGGTTGGGAAAATGTTTTAAGAGCAAACTATAATGCAATACAGGTTTCACAAAATAAATTTTTGAAATTACTATTGAACATACACCATAGGTATCCTACTGATCAACTTTTTGCCGAAGCGAAAGTATTAGATATCCGACAGATATATTATTTGCACGTCAATATAAGACAATACTTACACAGTCGTACACATGTCTATGAAACTAGAAATAAACAAAAGTATGTTATACCCATTATGAACAAATACATCAGATAAATTATTTGTACTTAGGGACTAAATTATACAACACCTTGCCAGATAATACCAAAAAGGAAAATACACTCAAAAGATTCAAGACTTAAGTAAAAAGTTATATGATGAGTAGGCCAAGAAGAGAGGTACATGAATTAATTGACAATCCTTGATTAAAAATTAACTGACTACGTGTTTTGATTGTGATGCCATAGTTATACAATGATGATTTTTGTTGATATGTGAAATAACTTTTTTATTTTTTGTTACACGTTGAATTATTATATCATCTTCTGAATTTTTTCGATGGATATTCGTTAGATAAGTTTAGGTTTAAGTACTAAATTTCTTTTATACATTTTATATGTGTTCATATGTGTTTATTGAAATGTTTTGAATTTTAACTTGTAACTGTACCATATTATGTCAATAAACATACATACATATACAAACACTGCTCCGCACATGAAATGTTTACGATATATTTCTGGAACATATCTTTTGAATGTTTCAAATGGTACAGAAGAAAAATATTAGCTAGTAAATTCATAATTAAAATAGTTAAAACAGGGAAGGGATATGGCAAAAATAATGATAAGCCTTATTTAGTAGACGCGTTAGAATATGTTTTACCTTATAAACAATATATATATATATATGTGTTGAGCCCTTCTTGTAGTTTTGAATATCAAGTATATATACATCAACCTTAGGTAATAGATTTGAAGTTGGAAAAGAAAAGGAAATCAAATAAAATTTCAAAGTGTTATAGAGAAATATCAAAATGAGTATAATTTAGTATATACAGATGGGTAAAAAAAAGATGGTAATGTGGGGTTTGCAGTAATGATGAACAATGGGGAATATTCATTCATGTCAAGGTTACATGATATTACAAATATATGTGATGCAGAAATGATAGCGATACATAAAGGAATGACAGTGTCTAAACAAAAATTTGGAGAAAAATTTTATATTAACAGATTCAAAAAGCGCTTTAGACAAAATAAGGGGAAATAAAAGGGACGCCAACAGTGATTACATAACTCTTAAAATTAAACAAATGAGTTTCTTAGCAAAAATGAATGGGATTGTATTTGAATTTGCCTGGATACCAGGACACTCTAACATAGTGGGAAACGAACAAGTTGATATACTAGCAAAAACTGGGACAACATTGGGGGTACCCATGGATATTAAAGTGGACAAAAATTCGATCATACTTATAGTAAAAAGTAAAATATTAGGGGAATATTATAAAAAATGGGAAAAAGATATACAAAGTGAAGGAAAGACTTCATTCATCCATGAAACTTATCCAATTGAAACATGGTATAAAAGATACGCCTTTATCATAGAAGACACATTTTTAAGAATGAAAACAGGACATTGTATAAATAATCAACATTTAATCCGAATTGGCATAAAAAAGAATCCAAATTGTGAGTGTGGTAGGGAAGAAACTCTAGAACATATATTTTTTGAATGTCCCATTAATCAGATACCTCAGTTTGATTTATATAGGGAAATAATCAATAAAGGTGTCCCAGCTCCGTTCAATTTACCTGTGATTTTGAGACATAATAGTACGAGGATTAGTAATGCAATAATGAAATTCTTGAATTATAATAAAATAAAATAATTATAATAATAGATATAAAAAAAAGAGAGAGAGAAAGAAGATGTTATATATCTATACAAAATAGTAAAAATGATGTAAAATAAAAAATCTTTAAAAAATAAAATAAATAATAAGAATAATGAGGACGTAAAAATGAATTAAATTTGGGGAAAAAAACAAGAATATTATTGAAAAAACAAAAAACCTTTAAAAATATAAAACTAATGAAATATATATATATATATATATATTTATATGTGTGTATATATGCATATATATATATATATATATTTATATATATATATGTATATATGTGTATATAGAAAAAAACTATTGATTAAAAAAAAAATAGGGGACAAAAACAATCCTTACTGTATTTCTATCCCATCCTGGGTTCTTGTTGTCCGAGGCAGTTTTAGGGTGTGAAATGCTTCGCTGCTGCCCCGAAGCGAGAAGAGTTGTATTTCCTTTGTTGTGTAACTTTGTATAACTAACCTTTTAGCACAAAAAAAATATATAAGAGAATAATAAAAAAAAACGAGAGTAGAAAAGTGGAAGATACAAGGGCTACGAAATGATGGAAATCAGACCAAGTCGTAGTCCCACGAAATCACCTGGCTGAATGCACCAAGAGGGAGCAAGGGCCATAAATCAAGGAGAAGAAGAAATGGTACCTATTACGGTTCCGTTGACATGTTTCAGATACCTCATGTGTTTACTGGGATGTTACATGACAAGCGCTGTCATAATAAAATACAAAGTTCATGTTATTGTCAAAGCCGCCTAGATAGATACCCAAAATCGTCCCGAAAGTAACAAGATTCGTCCCGAAAGTAAAAAAATCGTTTCAAAGTGAAAAAAATAGTCCCGAAAATAGCTACTTTTGGTACCATTTGTGTTAAGTGGTACTTTCGATTTAATAAATCATACCGAAAATTTTTATTTCCGAGAAGGCTGCAGAAAAAAGTTTTTAAATACCAACGCCACAGTTTGGTTTATGCGTCTCGCAAAAATCCATCATTACAATATTTTAAAGCTCCTAAATCTTCGTTTAACGTGGAGACATGACCAACAAGCACTTTCTCGATACCCAGTTATTTATATTAATAGCCGACATTTTATAACCCGCATGCGTGTGAGCGTTTACGTATCACCCGAACTGCTCATAAAGATGTGTACCCGCCCGCGAAAAAGATAGCAAATGGCCCTGTCACATTAATACCGCTCCTGTCAATAAATTAAGATAAAACTCGCAGAAAAAACCGGCATAATTAGCCTATCTGGTCCGCCAGTTAATTCCGTAATTAATGTTGTCCCTTTCGCGGAAAAATGCAAAATATTTTAAATAAATGTTGAGCACATTGAAGCAGTACTTATCACCGTGCTTAATGAATGTCGAGATAAGCCAGAAAACATTCTTTCGTGAGGTTTACGATTACATTCACCATTCTCACCACGCCAAACTGCCAACAAATGCGATTTCAGATGGTCATTTTCAATAAATTGCCTCATCGTAGTTGTTGGGATGGAGAATTCGTTGTGTGGAAGCACGACTTTGTTGGTATATAATATGAATGTGGGAGCAATAGGGACCATTTTTAGCAAGCCAGTTTTTTTTCAAATATTCGCCACTCATATTTGAAATTATAAATTTGTGCCAAGTCCCACTGAAATTGATTTTTGGTCAAATATTGTACGTCGGCAACTCTCTCAAACAATATATCTAAAATCGACCTGCGATATACAAGGTGCGAAAAACAGTTTGCCACACATTGTAAACAAAAATTAGCAAAATATTCCTTATTTCAAATATCGATCCACAAGAAGCGCCATCGAAGGCTCTACAAATTCCATCAACTATTCCCTATTTTTCCTTTTTGAGGCGAGAAATATTAGACTGGTTCACAAGTGTCATTTTGTTCCAAACCTGGAGGTCACTACCGAAAATTATGATTCCATTCGAAATGGCACCTAAAAAAAAATATTTAGCTGGAAAATTGGGGCCGGCAAAAATTGCAAAAGTTATAAACAATTAAGTAAAAAACAAATATATGGTGTGGTTTTTTGAAAATATCTCAAAAACAATTTGAGATATCCGAAATTTGAAAAAAGATCCTTAAAGAGCAGCAGCAGCAGAAATGCAGGTACTATCTAGACATATCAATAAAAAATCATCGGCAAAAAAAATTTACCTCTATTTTTCAATTAATTATGCCTTTGTTAATTAAAAAATTTTACTTTTCGAAAGTAATTACAAAAACCCTGATAATTGTTGAACTAAAAACCTAGAATTTTTTTTATTTCTTGAAGCACTTCCTCAAAGGCTTCAGAAAAGATTCCCGTTGGAAAAATAAAAAAAAATTGATTTTTTACTTTTTTATTAACAATCAAAGATATCAAAAAATTAAAAACGTATATAAAACAATTAGGGAAAGTTTTTTTTCTATTATATCTATCATTTTTGTTTTCTTATTGCTAGAAGAAACATAAAAATGAATTTTTGAAATTTTTAAATCTTACTATTTAAAAAATTGTTATAAACAAATGCATTGATTATGATTTAAACAAAATTATTTTTGGGAATCTAGTCATTGATAAAAATAATGATTTTTAAGAAAAAAATCATTTCTTAAATATATTTTTTTATTGCTAAAAAACGCACTTGCTAATCAACAATTTTTTGTTGTTGTTAAATTTAAATATTAGGAAAAAATTTTTTTGAATCATTATTTATCATGTTCTCTCATATTATGAAAAAAAAAAATTTTCATTCACTTTTCATTTGTTTATTAAACAAATAATTTTTTATAAACAAATCAAATTTTGCGCTATATTTTTTTTTTAATACAAAAAAAATACTGATAACAACCATGGGTTTTTTTTATGGAAAACATTTTTTTCTATTTTTTATATCATTTCGAAAAAATTTGTGCAGTTCCTTTCTGTTTTTCTTCATCCTAATAAAATAACTTATAAACTATTGAAGATACGACAAGAACACTTCAAGAATTTTTTATCCTACATTCCGCGGATGGGTTCATGCAAAAATATTTTTAATCTTTCAATATACTGACAGTACCTAGTCTCTATATATTTGAAATATGTTTATACGTTTTCCAGAACAAACATACATTCCTCCTCAATATGGATATTCACGAACATAATACGCGTCATAAAATTGACATTCGAATACAAAAGACGAAGCTGAATATTTCTTCATACGCTCCTAATATATTTGGCCCAAAAATATTCAACAATCTTCCAAAGGAAATACATTCTTGTGGCTCCCTATTACTTTTCAAAAGAAAATTCAAATTGTTTTTAGCTAAAAAATGTTCTTATGATTTACGTGATTTTTATTATTTCGATAATGTATTTTTAGCTTTTATGAACATTTTATTGTACGTTTTTTATTTTTATTTTGTTCGTTTTTATTTTTATCTTAGGTTGAATTATTTCGTTATATCCTAAATTTGAATTTTAACAAATGTCTGACTATTCCCATACTTACATGTATATATCACAAGGAAAATAAACTGATTGATTTATTGATCAAAATCTTAACTTTCATAGTATAGGTATTTAGAGTAACAACTAGTCTGAGTTATTCGACGTTTAATAACTCAAAAACGGTATAAGATAGGGGTAACATATGGTATATTTTTTAAATCAGGAAAAAATATCATTCCAAAATCCCAATAATATGAAAGGTATACCATTAAAAAAATATCCCCTGAAATCTGCACGCTACTGAGAATTTTATAGCATTTTATCGAAATTTAGTCATAGAAACATAACTTTTACATTTAGTTTTTTTTTTATAGGCAATAATAACAATGATAGGAGGTGGGTTATTCATTGAATAACCCGGTATACCATCGTTGTTTGCTGTGGATGATGTTTTTCTACTAAATAATTCAAAAATAACATAAACAAAATCATTCAGTTAGTGGAACTCAATCCTCCCATTAATTGATTGATTTTCCTTCATCGTTAAAATTTTTTTTTTTTTAATTTAATTCTGTAATTATTATTTTTACTAATTTATTTATCATGTTTTATCTTTGCAGATAATTTGGGTGTCTGGAGGATTTTAAACAAGAATTCAAAGTTTTATATAACCAAACATTCGTGGGAAAACCATCTCATCCAATCGACATAATACAGAAGTTGAAAATGCAATGTAAATGCGCAGTGGTGAGTACGATAGTTGCCTACAAACCGAATTTATACATATTCAATTAGATTATTGTCTCAATCTTGCATAATAACTCCAACCTACCTTCGAGTGCGGACATTTGCTCGCCATTACAGTTTTATCTTGCCGCTTCCCGCTAAAAATACAGCCATGACAGCAATTGTTTTAGTTCTACTCGCATTTACCCAATAGCCATAAACTACTTTTTATTTCATGAAATGGTTTTTTGTTTTAATGTAAGGTTGGAGATCTAAAATAAATATATAATATATTTGTTGGGATTTTGATCAGTTTGGTTGAAGAAAAACTATTGTTTTTTGTCAACGTTTAGATTTTTATTAAATTCATCTTTAGGGCAATATATGTAACAATGAGTTGAAGATGTTCAGAAATAGGGAAAGACAATTAGAAAAAATAAGCCACAATAATTGTAACATTTCCAGTGAATTTAAATATTAAAAAAATATTATTTTCCTTGATTACAGCCAGAAATGATATTTGCCCCAGAGATGAACATATCAAAACAGTTTATTGGCATATTTTCAAAATGCTTTCCATTTTGGTATAACAGCCATTCTCTCCTATATATATATATATATATATATATATATATATATATATATATATATATATACAGTGCTAGTCAAAAGTCCCCTCCCCCCCTCGTATCTTTTGAACGGGTATACTTATAATAATGAAATTTGGAGGGTGGAAATAAACGGATGTAGGCTTCTCAACTGGTCATAACAGGTGACGCAATAGTCATAAATGACGTCACAAGGCCACTGTGACCAATAATTTTAAATGGGACCCTATGGCAAGTGACAGCTCGTTTGAAAGGTATTGAAAATACCTATTCAGTCATACCAATTTTGTTTGGGTTTCGGCTGATTTTGATTGATAAATTGAAGAAATACGAAAATTATAGTTTCGCATTTAATTAATAAAGATTTTAAAGTACGCCTCTGGTTAATTGTCAAAAAGGTTGACGTTTTTGAATTCTCTACTTGTCAAAAGTGTTTATACCTTGAAAATTTACCTAAGCTATTGTTTAACGAGACGTTTAAGTGTTTACATAGGCAAAATGGTACGTACTGTAGCCGACAAAGTAGCAGCTATCTTAATAATTGGTGAATGTAGAAACAATTTCCATGCAGCGGAACGACTGTTTAATGAGAGGTACCCCGATCGCCCTATATCGAGGATTTATTTGAGGGAGCTTCTTTGGAAGTTTGAAGCATCAGGTAGTGTTCAAGATGCCAAACGATCTGGTCGACCAACAATTAGTGATGACAAAAAATTGACATAATTGGAGAAATGGTAGTAAACCCTACTTCTTCCACAGCCCAAGTTGCGTCTATCTGTGAAGTCAGTCAAAGGACAGTACATAGGGTGTTGGCTAAAACAAATTTCATCCATACAAATTAAAAATGGTGCACCAACTTTCAGATGATGACCCCGACGAAGACTAGAATTCTGTGAAACTATGTCCAATAAAATGAACCAACAACCAGGCTACATACAGACAATTTGTTTTAGTGACGAAAGTACTTTCTTTCTCAATGGAATGTTAACACTCAAAATGTGAGGTATTGGAGTGACACAAATCCTCACATCTTTCGTGAAAAACATACTCAATTTCCAGAAAAGTAAATGTTTGGGCAGGTATTTTGGGAAACCACATAGTTGGGCCTCTTTTTCTCAATGCTAACTTAACCGGTGAATTGTATCTGGAGATGTTACAAAATGATATTGAGGCGTTAATTCTTGAAATTCTAGAAGATAATCCAGATGAATTCGACAACTTGGAAATAACGTTTCAACAAGATGGTGCTCCTGCACACTATTACGGTGCAGTAAGACGTCACCTAGATGAAGAATATCGTGGTAGATGGATTGGACGACGAGGTTCGATCGAATGGCCCGCTCGGTCACCGGACCTTACACCATTAGATTTTTTTCTATGGGGGTACTTGAAATCTAAGGTTTACGCTACAGCACCTGACAGTATTGCCATTCAGAAACAACGAATTGTTGAAGAATGTAGGGCAATTTCCGCTGACACACTGGGACGAGTACGACAAGAGTTTAGCAATAGGATGCATTACTGCCAGGAAGTAGATGGAGCACATTTTGAACACTTATTATTAGAACTGGTTCTTAAATCTTTATTAATTAAATGCGAAACTATAATTTTCGTATTTCTTCAATTTATCAATCAAAATCAGCCGAAACCCAAACAAAATTGGTATGACTGAATAGGTATTTTCAATACCTTCCAAACGAGCTGTCACTTGCCATAGGGTCCCATTTAAAATTATTGGTCACAGTGGCCTTGTGACGTCATTTATGACTATTGCGTCACCTGTTATGACCAGTTGAGAAGCCTACATCCGTTTATTTCCACCCTCCAAATTTCATTATTATAAGTATACCCGTTCAAAAGATACGGGGGGGGGAGGGGACTTTTGACTAGCACTGTATATTTATATGTATATATATATAAATATATATATATATATATATATATATATATATATATATATATATATATAAAATATATATTTTATATACCGGCCCAAGTAGCATTTTAAGTGGAAGGAACGTAGCGGCCACGATTCTGGAAAACTTTGAAGTGGTTGGCCACAACCACTGCCACGTAATATTCACGGTTCTATCACGTGGCGGCTACCAAAATGGGGAACACTTTTTTGGTGGCTGCTACGTTCCGATCTACGTTCCTGGATCTCACATTGCCACATTCCAACCACGTAGTGGTCACCTGGCAAAAACGTGGATATGTAGTGGCCGACACTAGACACGTTAAACAACTGACTGATATGTAGCTCGATCTCTGTTCAGCAACATTTTTTTGTGATAAATGTTCCTCATTCTTCCATTTTGCCTGATTCATTCCTAACACTCGATCAACTTTAACATATAAACATACAAACGCGTAAGTAAGTATATTGAATTTGGATACTTCTGATCGGGATAAAATTAAAACGATTGAAAGTTTTATGTGAAATATGGGTGTTGTAGCTCGCTTGTGAGCACGCGCCATCTGAATACACTTTATTTAAGGAAAACATTATAATATTGAAAATAACTCGCCTTTGAAATTATGTACATAAATCCCTCAAACATTGTTTTATCAATATTGGTTAGTTGAAACAAATACTTACGTAATAAATTACTACGTTTGATGCAGTGCTGATGACAAATAAATCTTTATTGAATATTTCGATAATTTCTCTGATAATGGCGACCCAGCATATTCCTGTAAATATGGCGGCTTTTGCAGAATATAACTTTAAAGTGGCAGAAAGTGTAAATATTCCACTCTAAAGCGCCTCCCATCATAAAGTGCCCAGTGGAACTGAATTATTAACTTTACCACCACTGGAAAGTGGTACCCACGTCGCAGGCCCATGACTCACCACTTCAAAGTTATAACCTTAAAATTACAAAAGGTCTTATACCCTTGAAAGGGGCGAACACGTCGGGCTATTATAACCTGCCACTTCAAAGTTTCAACCTCGAAATTGCGGGTACATATTCATTAATTGTTAAAAAAGGACTTGTAGCAAGTATAGTGGATTTATGCAGCTCCAAACAACAATTATCAAGTAACAATTATCAATTAACAAGTAATGAAAACGATGGCATTTATGCAAACAGAATTAACAATTAAAGTATAAATAAGTCAGAGATCCGATCTATTTAAGTTAACCTTTTTATACATAATCAAGGAAAATTGTCTATTGAAAACGCATAACCCATTTTATATTGAATGTATATCATTCACATTTCACGTAACAGATAAAACGAACTTTTTGTAAGCCACAATAAAATAATTTGAGAAAACTTAGCTTAGCTTTCGTCATCTCGCGGAATGGTGAATTTTGAAGGTTATCACTTATGGAGATAGAAAGAACGTGGCAACCACATATCACAATCAAGTGCCTGCCACATTGAAGGTTTCGTTGGAAGTTACCAAAACGTCACCGAAACTATCATACTCTCTTGAAAGTGACTGTGACTTCTAAGTGATATTTAAGTGGTACAGGATGGTTACCGCAACGGTTATTTTCCACTTTTAAGTTTAAAAACCTTTAGAGTGATTTGCTCAGTGGCCATAATGTTTCAGACACCTCAAATGACACTAATAAGTTATAGAACTGTGGAGTGGCTACCATAGTTGGGAATTACGTGACTACAACCATACACGTATACAATTTTAGTTATTCTTACTGTATAGTGGTAGATTTAGTGGTGATCAGTTTCCGTCACTATAATGCTGCTTGGGGGGTGTCCACGGAAGGTGGCTCGCCCCTATAACTTTTTTGTTTTCGGAGATAATGGAATGAAATTTGAAGGATCTGTTTAATGCATGAAACTACATTTTTTGACAAGCAACTCAACTTCATGCAAATTCCGGATTCACCGGAAGTGACATAAACTTTCGATTTTTAAATAGGATACCTGGTATATTTTCAGTTTTTTTGTCTCCATATGACATTTAAAATACAACCATGTATCATTTGTTACTGTTTGTGACCGTTTTTTTATTTTATTTTTCGAAATAAATTTTTATTCTAGAGGACTATGAATACGATTTCAGTCCTAAAATGTTTGTGAAAATACGACTTACTGTTTTCGATCAAAATGTTTCAGCTATGTGATAGATTTTAAAATTTGTATTACTATTTTTTCAAATGGCAACATGGCTCGTCGGGTTAGAAAAGAGAGCATTTTATTACGATTAATTTGATAACGCACTCTATTAGGTTGTAAGAAAACTTTCGATAAAAAACTGAAAATACCATAACGTTATAACTTTTCTAAAATGAAGCACCCTTTGAAAATGAAATAATTATATTGGAACTTCCTATTTACATATCTTTAGGGTTCCAGATGTTCAAAGTGACCTCTATCTTGTTGCTGACAAAGGCTAACTTTTCTTATTGTTGCTCTTACAACGTTTCTCAACTGTGTAATTCTATGAATAGCTGCCCTTACTTTGTCCTCTAATTCATGTCGTGTGGCAGGAGGTACATCATAAACCTCGTTTTCAATAGATCCCCATAAAAAAAATCTAGAGGCGTAAGGTCGGGTGACCTGAAGAGTTTTAAAAAAAGGAATAAATAAAGGTATAAATTGAAAACAACCCTATTTTACCTCGCCGCCCACCTAACTGGACTCATATTTCCAATCCAGTTTTCGTTGTATGTTTCATGCAGATATTCCGTAACTGCCCTCAGGTTGTGTGGTGTAGCACCATCTTGTTGATAAAATAATCCAACTCGATTTATTAATGGAACTTCGTCCAAGAAATGCTCAATTTCCTGCGTGAGGACACCGTAAAAAATTATAGGGCCTAAAATTCTGTCCCCTAAAATCTCAACCCAACAATTGAAACCAAACCGTTCTTGGAAATTTCCTTCCTCCATCAAGTGTAAATTTGCGTCGGACCAATATCGCTTATTATTTCTGTTGAAATATCCCAAATTAGTGAAACGGCTTTCGTCAGTATACAGAATTTTATATGGAAATGTGTCATCCTCCAAATATTTTCCAAAGAACCAATTGCAATACTCAAGTCTCCATGCATTATCGTTTTGGTACGGGTGCTGGTGTAGTTGATATATTTAAATGAATGATATTTATGTTTCTTCAAAATGTTGAACTTCGAAATGTCACATTCTCTTTCGATCTCCCTGAGTGACGTATTAATATTTACTTGAACGTATGCCAGAACATCTATTTCTTTCTCTTCACTCACAACAAACGGATCGTTCTCATCATTATCAGGCTCATTTCGCATTTTTGTAACCAGTTTTGGAAAATAATGTCGGGTCGGGTGACGCCAATCAGGATATCTCTGTGCGTAGAGACGTGCAGCATCGGTTGAATTTTTCCTACACTCTCCAAAAACTAATAACATATCAACTTTTTCAGTTCTTGTATAAATATTGTTAGTTTCCATGATTCTCAAACAATGAGGTACACAATAACTATCTAATTGACTTTGTAGAAGAGATGTAAAATAATATGTCGACACGTCAATTTTTACCGCAACAATTTGATGATTTTGTTTCAATTGTGTTGGTCACAGGCCTCTCGATGATTTTAAATCTTATTTTAATCTCAATAAGATTCTTCATTTAACGAAAGTTCTAACGTTATATTTTCAGTTTTTTATCGAAAGTTTTTTACAACCTAATAGAGTGCGGTATCAAATTAATCGTAATAAAATGCTCTTTTTCTCTAACCCGACGAGCCACCATGTTTCCATTAAAAAAAAAATTGTTATACATTTTTTTAAATCAAACGTCTTATAGCTGAAACATACATTTTAGGACTGAAATTCGTTATTTGAACGTATCCATAGCCCTCTAGAATAAAAATGTATTTCGAAAAATAAATAAAAAAAAAGGTTACAAAAGTAACAAATGATACATGGTTGTATTCTAAATGTCATATGGAGACAAAAAAACTGAAAATATACCAGGTGTCCCATTTAAAAATTGAAAGTTGATGTCACGTCCGGTGAATCCGGAATTTGCATGAAGTTGAGTTACTCGTCAAAAAATTCAGTTTTATGCATTAAACAGATCCTCTGAATTTCATTCCATTATCTCCGAAAACAAAAAAGTTATAGGGGCGATCCACCTTCCGTGGACACCCTGTATACTGTTTCACAATCGTCACATACAATTAAATAACCAATATTTCTCTCTCAGGATTCGTGTTTTACAAGAAATATTTTTCAAGAGCTACTAGCTCATGCCGCAACACACAAATCTCGTCACCCTGTAGAAATATTCAGTACAAACTCCAGAAGAGACAGCGGCAGTAAAGATACACCACTTACTTGTGCAAGTGGCAAAGTGTAGAGTATTCTTAGGATGGAATAAATAAAGCTCAATTTTTCATCTGATTATAGGAACAAGAGTGGTGTTTATGGTCGTCTTGTCGTAGTAGGCTTGCCATTTCACGTGTCACTTTGCATAGTTTAAAGGCTGCTTAATGTGTTCTAACGTGCTTGCTTACATACATACGTTCTTCGGCTCTTTTTAGACAGGTAGCGATCAACTGGAAAATTGTGTTATTCTTGGACGTGTTTGGACAACGGGTAGGTAGTAGCTAGTGTATACTGATTTAAGTTAATTTCAGATGCAAAATCATAATAATTGAGACTTGATATAACATATAGGGTGTGTTTCGTTAATAAACTTGGTCGGTTTGGTTGTACATTTTGTGTCCCGTACAAATAATATTCCTGAAAATATGGAGAATTACAAAACAACATTCCTGAAATTCTGGTTTATTTTGTTGTACCAAAACGAACGTGGTCTATACTCTGTTTCCTAAGGTGAGAGAGTGAGAAAATTTAAATTTGCAATGACGGAACCCTTTAAACATGGTGGACAACTTGAAGGTTGTATTGTAAACTTGCAATGATAGTTTTTTAAAATTCCGTATTTCAGTTATTTAAGACGTACACACACGCGAAACGGTCCTAAATTAGGGTCACCTTAATTTGCATAATAATAGAAAGAAGATTTTTTCTGAATTAAATGTATGATACAGCTGCTTAACTACAGAGAGTTCATTAGAATAATGAGCCCAGACAGCACGGAGTATTCCTAGAATATTGTCTAAATATTCGAAAAGAGAAGAGTATATTCCGAATATACATGAAATATTCCTAGAATATTCACATGCGTCTAGAATATTCCAATATGCATATTCCTGGAATATTCTCTGGAGAATATACCACGAATATTCTCGTGAGAATATTCCTGTATGAATATTCATAAAATATTTCTATGTGAATATTCATGGTATAATCATGTATGAATATTCATAGAATAATCAAAATTGAATATTCTGTATGTATATTCATGGAATATTCTACCTTATTTCTATGGAATGAACACCAATAACCATTTTCGAGTTCAAAATATGGGAAAAGTATGAGAAAAAGTGCGAAAAGATGTCTTTTATTTGCAAAGAGAGTTTCTTAACCCAATGGCAGAGCACTAAAGTTTAATGCATTTTAAATTGACATTTGACATCTTTTGTTTTTTTGCTGATATGGGATTTAAATAATGATTTTTCATGGTAAAAAATTAATTTTCAAAAAACTGGCTATATCCGGCTGGTCAGGTTGACGAGAGTTTTATCGATAACTGGAACAGCAAGGCTGAGCACGGTTAGTACTTGGATAGGTTACCACCTGCCCGGAAAAACTCGCATTTAGAAGCCCCGAATAACTGCAGAGTAGAAGCATGATCACAGCTGGAGGCGTTAAACCAATGAACACGAGATATGGCGATATATATGCCGTCCTTCGGAGGGGACGTTAAGACGACGGTCTCGAATTCATGGATGATGAGCTCGTTAAAGATCCCTTCCTCTGGTTGGACACACAAGAGGATTCGTCAAAATTTCCGGTTGAGGGAAGTGTGCTCACCAGGGTTGGTGTTCAGCATTGGTGTCAAAAAGTGGATTGTTGTGATAAGATTAAAATACTCTAGAAGTAAATAGTAGTAGCTTCAAAATTTGTATGTGAAACTACTGTAATTGGAATTGTTTAACAAATATTCTTAATAATCACCACAGTGTGGTAAGTACACTTTTATATTACCATTCATTTCATTCCATAAAAATTTCATTTGTATATCACTGATCATTTCATTTTCAAGGCGTTTTCTACAAAATGCCTAAATGAAAAAGAAGAAGAAGGAAGTAACCAGGAAACTGAAAATATTCTTAATATTTTCACACAAACTCCGTCACAGCATGCAAAAGGACAGTTAAGTAATCAAGTTGAAACTATTAGTGATAGAATGGAAGTTTTTCTGATTCAGATAGCAGTAGTTTGATGTTGCAATTCTTGTTTTTCAGAGATATCCCTGTAGTGACAGAAGAAACGGGTTAATAAAATATGTGTTATTATTATTAAAATTATATAGAAATATAAATGTTCAAATTCGTGTTGTTTTATTTCATTGTAGATGAGATGCGCAGTCTGCGGAAATCAAATGGATTTTTTCTGAGTAGAACCTGCATTTCTGAGTAGAACCTGCAATTCCAATCCACAAATACTCTGGGGAAAACAATTACGTATTGCACTACTACAAAATTTTTGAAATGAAGTTTTGTTTCTCAGCGAATGTAAACAAAAACATTTCTTGAATTGTCAGGCATAATTGTAGAAGCTCATATTATTGATGTAAAATTGCCATATTCATGTGGGGAAAAAGTCGTATTTTTCTTTATTTTCTTAATTTCTGAAATTTCAGGGAATGGTTATTTTGTTCTGAAAACCCTTCAGGATATTTAGGGAATATTACTATCATATTCCTGAATTACTTTGAATGTTCTTGGAATATTCTGGATATACAAGGGGTATTTCCATAGGATATTCCAGGAGTATACTTTCTGGAATATTCATGGAATATTCTGGGAATATTCTGGATATTCCGGGAATATTCCTCATGGATTATTCAAGGAATATCTAAAATTTTCCCCACCAGCACATTCCAGGAATATTCCAAGAAAGATATGTATATCTCTGGCACATTTAAGAATATTCCAATATCCCAAAAATAATATTCTATGAATATTCATGGAATATGCAGTACTGTCTGGGAGTATAATAACAATTATACATTATCGTAATTATAGAGATAGGCAGATAATTGAGATATTAATTAATCGAATATTAAGTAGATAAAAACTCATATAAGAGTAATAATAATATGAAAATAGATGAATTGGAATAAATATTGATATTTTTTGCTTTCATTCCAGTGGACCATCCTTCCATGAAAGGTTGCCTCGCGCATTTTATATTTTTATCCTGCCATATTGTACCAACGGTATATCCTTCATTTTACCAAGTTTCGTCCATATGATAGATATTCCTGTTTCCCTCCGAAACTGTCTAACTGCCCTCAAATATCGTCATCGCCAGCAGATGATTTCGTTTTTCTCTATTAAAAGTGATTTTTCGACACTTTCTTCCTACCCATTGGTGGAATGAAGTAATTTCTTTTTTTAAGTTAAACGACTGTATGTTTCTTCTGATGGCAGTCTTTTCATCCTCATTTATTACAGTTTCTTTTCTTCCTGCACTTCTCTTTGGTGACCTGATGGGGCTGCGTTTATTCTCTTGTATAGTTATTCTAATCCCAATTGGAACGGCAATAAAAATAAGAGCACCACGAGGAGTGTTCATATGCACTGCTCGGCAAATGGGAAATTCATATACTACCAGTGTTTTGATTTTCAAACCGTTCCTGGTACAATCATAAAAAAGTTCAGTCGTGTGGAAGAGAATGCCTTCTCGAAACTTTTTATGTCGGTCCAATTGGGATAAGAAATACTATACAAGTCGGTATATTGTTGACTGTCCGACTCCAGTCATATTCGAATACATTTCAACTGTTTTTATAACTCGGAAAGTTGAGTTTTGGTGGCGAACAGCGTTGAACACAATAATTTTCTCATTTTTAGAAAGCGCACTTTTACTAATCCATTTCTCAGCAACGAATTCAGAAACACCAGCCATTTCCAAGAACGAACTTTTCCAACAACTGCCGGAAAGTAACAAAACATTTAAAAAAAAATAAACACTGTAGAAATTACAGAGCATACTTCAGCGTTGTCCATTGTAAGGGGGTAATCATATTAAGAGTCGCTAAGATGGTACGAAATATTTTTTACAGGGTTATTGGTTATATTTGGATCAATAGATATCCTCTTCATTCGAAAAGCTAAAAAAATGGTTGAATTAGGAAAGTTCAAGCATTTTTCCTGATCCGCCAGGAAATGTAAAATAGAAAAACAATTGAACGTCGCATTAAAAAGATATAAACTTCTGTTTTTCCTAATGGGACACCCAGTTTCTCCGAAAAATTCTGGATACTTCCATTCACGGTGTCCTATATCTACTTGCACATTCCTATCTTAGTTTTTCATAAGCTATCCAATGACATCAACTCTAAGACGACTCGATTTTACTGTTCAATAATGATTTATTACTCTCCCACATTAGGCAACAGAGTATAAGCATTGGTGGCTATTTAATTTTCCCCGTCGCATATAATTTGGAAATATAAAGAAGGTTTTAGTCATATTATTAGTGAGCAATTTATAGTATTTCTAATCCCAATTGGACCGACATAAAAAGTTTCATTAAGGAATTCTCTCTCCAGTTGCCGCCTTGACATAGGCGTCGGTATATTATTTTCCAATGGTATTTTTTCAGTTACTTATTCTCACAATCATAGCAATTGATCACCCCATGTTTTCTCAACTGAATTTTATTATTTGTTTCGAAAGGTCTCCAGAAAGCCATATTGATAAAATTATTTTCAATGGATAATTCCTAACCTCACCAACACACGGCACTGATTAAGGAATATTGTGAACTGGGGAAATCATCCGGCTTCAGAAAACAGGTGTCCAATCCAGCTAGCCGAGCTTTTACTCCTCAGATATATTTGATAGCGCCTTCACTAATAATCTGGGCAACTGGGGCCACACGACAGATCTTTTTTATGATTGTACCAGGAACGCTTTGAAAGTAAAACCACTGGTACTATATGAATTTCCCATTTGCCGGACAGTGCATATAAACACTCTTCGTAGTGCTCTTGTTTTTATTGCTGTTCCAATTGAGATTCGAATAACTATACTTTCAAACCATTGAATTATTGTTTTGAAGTTTTCTTTATCTTTTTGTTCCAGTGAGTCCAATGATTCTGAATGATAAACAACTGCTGTGTCATCTGCGAAGCTATTTATGCCCCTTCTACATTTGATGTGAAAAGGTCGTTCTAATAAATGTTGAAGGGTATTGGACCCAAAACAGTTCCTTGAGGTATTCCGTATTTAACGCATTGTTTTCTTTCGTAAACGTAATTGTACAAGAGTTGGTCTGAATACAATACTATCAGGAACTTCTAGGAGCTGATCGTGATTGACAGTATCAAATGCTTGTTTCAGATCCAGATCCAGTATTTTTTTATTTTGTTAATGAGTGTTATTATTCAATTTAGAAAACTGTATTATTTAGTATTATGGAAAAAGTGTATAAATAGTAAATTCGTTAATCTGATATTCAGCCCATCTTGCCTGCTAATATAATTTTCTGGGAATGTCACTCGTTCTATCACTTTTGGCGTGCAGGGTACATCATTAAAGATAACTCGACGTATCCATCGTGGAGATTTTTTGTAAATCTATCGATTCTGTGAAAATCACAATACTACGTCAATAATCACAAAAGACTGTGGGGAGGTTTTCAGCCTACTGATAGTATTTTTTTGGAAATGTCGGTTGTTACATCGGTTCTGGCGTGCAAATTTCCATGTCCAGTTTGCCAATTCCAATTCTCCATTTTTATAAACATATTGATAATGATATGTCATTTGATGAAGCTTTCTGGGATTACTTTGATTTGAAGAGTTTCTCTCACATCTACACAAAAATCGAATTTTGCTGTTAATTTCTTTTGCCCTTTTTGAGTATTTATACGAGGGTTTTTCGTTCATATCAATCTTCTTTTGACGCACGTAACAATCTTTCTCTTCCTGGAGTAAAATATGAATAAGGTCTGGCCCAACGTCAGCAACAGTTTGTTATTTATTGTGTCTCATTCTCTAGGTACTCTCGATATGCATATGTTTTTTTATTATCCCAATTCATATTGTAGTTCCCTAAAGATGATATCATGGAAGCTGAAACGTCGGGAACATAATAATTGGTTCCAGTTATTTCTCTAACTCCTTGTCCATGTTGAATGAAATGAAACTATTCGAATCAACAGCATTGATTCTACTTTCCATCTGAATTATACGCTAGAGTTGACTTTTCTGCCTATAGACAATGGAAGTAATCAGATCTCAGAGCAAAAAAAGAAATATTCCTGCTTATCGAACATCAAGTTCTATTTCATTGATGTTGCAAGGAAAATTATAGAGAGTGCTGATGATCTGATGATGATAATAAAATCAATCGACTCGGTGAAGTGATCCCATTTACTGTAAATTACTTCATCGAAGGTAGAGATAAAGCTCGATGACATCTTATCTGATGCTTTAATGTCTGGACGATGAGTACAATGGAAAATCAGTTGCTGAAAAGCATTCGCGTTGATTTTTTTTCATGAATTATGATAGTATTTTCATTTGTATTTCTAACATGTTTTTTTTCAAACATATATTTTTCTTCATGTTATTAAAAAATTTGAATAAATATACTTTATTGTCCAAAGATGATAATCTTGTTGACGAAGCTTCAGGTACATGTATAAATAAAATAAATTATTGGACAAAACAAACAGATTTTCTGGTTATTCACACACAAATTATGAAAAGCCATCTCTGAAATAATAAAACAATAATAACGTAAAATTATCCTCATAAAATTCTTGTAAAATATAATACTCAGTAGGTTATTTTTTTTTCTAAAACCGTGAATACCCACATTGAAGTCTTTGATTTCGATTGGCAAATGATCAACATCTTAACTCCGCTATAAATAAATGAATTCTTGATTAGAGAGGACGAATGTTTCTAGAACCTTGTCGTGTGTAGTAATTGAAAGAAGTGTTTTCAAATTCCAGAATATGTTTTCTTATAAGACACACAGTTTCCAAAATGAAAAGAGCTGCCCGTAAGAATCACTTAGTCCCATTTTACAAATATTTCTAATAATCATTTTTTGTATTTTGAGGATCGAGTCCAGCAAATTTAAACTACATACTCCCCAAAAGGGTAAACCATACCTCAAATGTGATTGAATCAAAGCGTCATATAGGTACAGCTTCAGCAGAAGATACTCCAAGCTCCCTAGCAATTACTCTGATTGCATAACATCCGGAAGACATTTTTTATTTTCAATTGTTTTATGTGCATATCAACTTCAATTTCTTGTCTATAATGAAACCCAGAAATCTGATACAATCTGTATTCTCAATGATATCACTTTCTAAGTTTACTTCGTGAAGAGTGAATTCAAATGAGACCATATTCGTTTTTGTGATGTTGAATAATAAGAGATTTGAATCGCACCAAGACTTGATAATTTTTATATCTCGAGATATTGTTTTCTTGAGATCTTCAACGGTCTTACTCCTCCACAAAACTGTGGTATCATCTGCAAATGAAGTAAGTTTGCCAGAAATATAAGGATTTGATATATCATTAACGTAGAATAAAAACAGAATTGGACCTAGAACCAATCCTTGCGATACTCCCGAATCTATCCCACTGATCCTTGAAATGTTTTGCACTTATGGTCCGATCCCATTCAAAATTGGTATGTGGCGGTTTTCGGTGTCGATGATACTTTTTCAATGGGAATATATTGGTAACTTTTAAACCATAAGAGTTAGAAGGTCGGTCAAATGGGGAAAAAGTTGCATTCATAGAAGCATTGTCAAGCAGTTCAAACAAATCGAGATTATCAGGGCCGGTCATTGAGATATCATAAGAAAAGTAAATTCTGTCATTTTGATTTTTCTTTTTTTCCCACTTTATTTCGAATATTATCAAAAAATGTCAAGGAAGTTTTTTATTTGATAGTAAATTATCCTCATTTTGACATAATCAGATCTTGTATCCAACGTTTCGTACGCTCTGGGCCAGCCCCAACCTCATTTTTTTCAATACGGACCTGCATATTTTATGACACTTTTCGAAATAACTTTTAACGCTAAATTCAACGATATATCATACAATGTCATTCAAAGTTGATTTTCAGGTAATCTGTATTACATTTAGGTACCCTTAGTTTAATTAACAACATGCAATACATTTCGATAAGAAAATCAACTTACTCATCTTCAACTGAATGGAACGTAACAGAATCAAAGCAAGAAACAAGTAATAATTATTTACAAATTTCAAGAGGTGAAAAACCTAATTCATAATAATTAAACGAAACTATCATTTAATGAAAGAAAAATCAAATGATTATTCGAAAGTAAATGATGAACATTAATGAATTAAGTGTTCGAAATGTCCACCATTTTATAAAATGCACTTTGCGGTTCTGGAACCCATACTTCTTATACATTTGCTTATTTCGTCTCCTTGAATACCTTCCAATACATTCTCAATCTTCTCGCGAAGAATCTCTATTGTCGGGTTCGTAGTATCATAAATTTTATTTTTGGGATATCCCCACAAATAAAAATCCAGCGGATTCAAATCCGGAGATCTGGCAGGCCATGCTACTGGACCTCTTGTTCCAATCCATGAATCGGGAAAAGTTCGATTTAGATAGTCTGTGACTATTCTTGAGTTGTGTGGACCACATCCGTCTTGTTGGAACCATGGACTATTACGCCGATACCGTATAGGAAGATCATCCAACATTTCTTCTATAATTTCTACATATTTTGCTCCGGTTAGGTTGCCGTCAATAAAATAGGGTCCCAGTAATTTATTATTCAACAAGCCGCACCATATGTTCAAAGAAAAACGATGTTGATGTCTAACTTCATGAATTAAGTGAGGATTTTCTGTGCCATAAAAATGTTTGTTCCTTCGATTGAACATGCCAGAATTTGTGCATGTCGTTTCGTCTCCCCAAATGATATTGTGCGCAAAATTGTTGTTATTCCGCACCTTCCGTTGAAACCAATTACAGAATTGCAACCTTCTCTCAGGATCATTGCGATATAGTTTTTGCACGGCTTGGTATTTATAGTCATGGTATCCGTGTCTCTTGAGTATTTTATTAACAGCACTTTTTGATAAATTGCATTCACTGGCCATAGTTCTCGATCCTATTCCTGGATTTATTCGAATTTGGGCCAGAACATTGATGTCATTGATAGGCTCGTTTCGTCGTACATAAGGACCTCTAGGTTTGATGAATGAATTATGTGCAAGTAACGTTGTAGATAAACGTCGAAACATTTTAATATTTGGTGTTATTCTTTCAGGATATAATTCACCATACCTTTGTTGTGCTTTGAACGAATTTCTATCTAGTTTTATGTACACTTCGTACATATCTCTCTTCTCTTCATTTGTGTATCTTACCATATCGAATAAGTTAAATTGAAATTACTCAGAAAAGTATTTAATGACAAGTTCTTGTGACACAATAATAAACGAAGTGACAAATAATATGACATTTCTTGTTATGTTCTTTTTTATCCACGGCCTACTACTTGAAAATAATACATTCAATAAACCTAGAGTTGTGTGTATGTAAGAAAAACAAGTCTATCAACGATATCAATGTTCTGACCCAAATTCAATTGAACCCAGAAACAAATCGAGAACTGTGGCCAGTGAATACAATTGATCAAAAACTGCTGTTAATAAAATAGTCAAGAGACGCGAATACCATGATTTTAAATTTGAATACCAAGCCTTGCAAAAATTATATCGTAATGATCTCAAAATAAAGTTCGATTCTGTAATTTGTTTCAACGGAACAAATGACAAATCCAACAATAATGATTCCTCGCGAGAAGATTGAGAATGTATTGGAAGGTATTCAAGGAGACGAAATAAGCAAATGTATAAGAAGTATGGGTTCCAGAACCGCAAAGTGCATTTTACAAAATGGTGGACATTTCGAACACTTACTTCATTAATGTTCATCATTTACTTTCGAATAATCAATTGATTTTTCTTTCATTAAATGAAAGTTTCGTTTAATTATTATGAATTGAGTTTTTCACCTCTTGAAATTTGTAAATAATTATTACTTGTTTCTTGCTTTGATTCTGTTACGTTCCATTCAGTTGAAGATGAGTAAGTTGATTTTCTTATCGAAATGTATTGCATGTTGTTAATTGAACTAAAGGTACCCAAACGTAATACAGATCCGACCCAAAGAAATTTGGATAAGGGTCAAAATCACCTGAAAATCAACTTTGAATGACATTGTATGATATATCGTTGAATTCAGCGTTAAAAGTTATTTCGAAAAGTGTCATAAAATATGCAGGTCCGTATACTATAATGAAAATTTCGGACCTCAATAACCTGGTCCTACTGTGTTACTATTTTTTTGATTCTAAGTAAGTTGTATAGTTGTGTAGTCATAACCCGTATGTTTGTTTCCCCTTTTAAACCCAACTTTATTCCATTGTAACTTTATTTTATAATATTTGTTTCTACATATGAGCTATATTTTTACACCTTACATTATATACTCACATATTATACTTATTTACATCTAACTTTTATATAAATATGACACTATGATCTTACCACAAGTTATTACTCTCATCGCTTTGGCAATGAGGAATATTTCTTGGACAATAAAGCACAATTTTGAATGATTGATTGCTTCACTGAATGTTTTCATAAATTAAAATAATTATTAATAGAATTGTATCATACAGATGCAACAGTAATGGTAGGAAAATAATAGAAAATCTGGCATTTGATTGGATGTCACCAATGGAATAACGGAAAATCATCGCAGTACAAGGATAATTGAAAATATTTCCAATCAAAAACGCTTGAATAGTTCATGTATTTTCAATGTGTAAAAAATATTAACTAAAAACTAAAAATACGACCGAGCTGCTAATAATAAAAGAGATAAGTGGAAGAAGGGATGCTAGAAAACAATAATTGGTTTTAAAGTCAGCAGTTGTGCAACTTTTTCACTAGATTGAGTCCCAAATGGGTAATGAAACTCTATCTGTATGTTAAATCTTCAGTTAATGAGATCATAACTATTTTATTACCCATCCTAGAGGCATTATTGAATGCTGAGATGGACGTATTCAGCATTGGGGTGTGAGCAGAGAGAGAAATTGTAATGAGTATATTAACGACAGAACATAAGTAATAGAATTTTTCCCCGTTGAAACGGACAAGCGGTTATTATCATCCATTACTTCAATGCGAATTTCAAGATCAATTATTTTTCATCATGCTAACCTGCAGGTTACAGTGTACTATATGTATCCAAAAATCGACTTAGTTGAGACTTCCAATAATATAATAATGATAAGTCAAAAATTCACATTGAATACAGTATGTACTGCTTTCAACATACAATACTTTATGAAATTCGTGCTGGATTTGCAATGAATAATTTTAAAGAGGAAAGTGAAGGATTTAAATATTGATAAGCTGGTGAATGCGTGACGAGAGCGTTACGAAAAGTGTGATCGGGCGAGGCGAACGGTCTCGACGAAGGTGAGTGCGTATCTCATACTAGTTGCTGGCGTCGATCGATTTCTTCTTGTTTTTTTCTTCAAATTGTTTGTAAAAAATTGGTAAAGTTGAAAAACAGCTCTCAGCTGACACTTCACCATTTCATAGTACATATGAATAAAAGCGATTTATTATTATTATTATTATATGCAGCGTTCCTTGTCTATTTTGTCCCTCTACTAATACGCGGAATTCTACTCTCGACATTGGGGCGCGTTTGATTCTCTGTGCTTTTCTTGTCTCTCTCTCTCTCTTTCTTTCGCCCTGTTACTCTTCCGTATTACGGCCTCGCGTTTCTACAATTTACTTCAGCAAATTTTTAAAATAGGATAACATAAAATTTAACTAATACTTAAATAATAAAATACTTGTATTAATTGTAGAGGTTCACCATTACAAATAATTGGTGACATCGTGATTGAACATGACAATAATCAAATGGAAGTTTATGATGAAAATCCCACTATAGATCATGTACAAAAATCGAGAGAAATTATTGGAGTTAGGTAAATCAATTTTTATTTTATTTTTATAATCATTCATAACACTAATAATAATTTACTAAATTTACCAAACTAAAATTATAGGTTATTAGAAAATTAATATATGTATATGTATATACATGTATATATTATACATATATACATATACAGAGTGGCCACTTTTTTAATGGGATTGTATTGGTAACTTTTAAACCATAAGAGTTAGAAGGTCGGTTAAATGGAGAAAAAGTTGCATTCATAGAAGCATTGTCAAGCAGTTCAAACAAATCGAGATTATCAGGGCCGGTTATTGAGATATCATAAGAAAAGTAAATTCTGTCATTTTGATTTTTCTTTTTTTCCCACTTTATTTCGAATATTATCAAAAAATGTCACGGAAGTTTTTTATTCGACAGTAAATTATCCTCATTTTGACATAATCAGATTTTGTATCCAACGTTTCGTACGCTCTGGGCCACCCTCAACCTCATTTTTTTCAATACGGACCTGCATATTTTATGACACTTTTCGAAATAACTTTTAACGCTGAATTCAACGATATATCATACAATGTCATTCAAAGTTGATTTTCAGGTGATTTTGACCCTAATTTCAAGAGGTGAAAAACCTAATTCATAATAATTTCATCTTCAACTGAATGGAACGTAACAGAATCAAAGCAAGAAACAAGTAATAATTATTTACAAATTTCAAGAGGTGAAAAACCTAATTCATAATAATTAAACGAAACTATCATTTAATGAAAGAAAAATCAAATGATTATTCGAAAGTAAATGATGAACATCAATGAAGTAAGTGTTCGAAATGTCCACCATTTTGTAAAATGCACTTTGCGGTTCTGGAACCCATACTTCTTATACATTTGCTTATTTCGTCTCCTTGAATACCTTCCAATACATTCTCAATCTTCTCGCGAGGAATCATTATTGTTGGATTTGTCATTTGTTCCGTTGAAAGAAATCAAAGAATCGAACTTTATTTTGAGATCATTACGATATAATTTTTTCAAGGCTTGGTATTCAAATTTAAAATAATTGTATTCGCGTCTCTTGACTATTTTATTAACAGCAGTTTTTGATAAATTGCATTCACTGGCCACAGTTCTCGATTTTTTTTCTGGGTTCAATTGAATTTGGGTCAGAAGATTGATATCGTTGATAGACTTGTTTTTTCTTACATACACACAACTCTAGGTTTATTGAATGTATTATTTTCAAGTAGTAGGCCGTGGATAAAAAAGAACATAACAAGAAATGTCATATTATTTGTCACTTCGTTTATCATTGTGTCACAAGAACTTGTCATTAAATACTTTTCTGAGTAATTTCAATTTAACTTATTCGATATGGTAAGATACACAAATGAAGAGAAGAGAGATATGTACGAAGTGTTCATAAAACTAGATAAAAATTCGTTCAAAGCACAACAAAGGTATGGTGGAAAAATCGAATTTAAACGGTTTTCTTCACATAAAAGATTCAATATAAAATTGAACCAAGAAGCCTGAAACCGGTATGCGGATTGTTAGGTGAACACGACTTAAATTAAACATAATCGAGCTTATCAGAAAGAAACATTTGCATTCAATGTCCATTGATATTTTATGGAAGTATGCATGGATTTTCAGGTGAATATCATTCAACGTTCTGCGTGGTATTTGCCAGGAAAGTAGTTGTTTTTCACCTGAGATCTACCTTTCTCTGGTTCAATTTTATATTGAATCTTTTATGTGAAGAAAACCGTTTAAATTCGATTTTTCTATTCATTCCACTTCACATGGCACTTATCTCTCAAAGGTATGGTGAATTATATCCTGAAAGAACAACACCAAATTTGAATTGAAATGTTTCGACGTTTATCTACAACGTTACTTGCAAATAATTCATTCATCAAACCTAGAGGTCCTTATGTACGACGAAACGAGCCTATCAATGACATCAATGTTCTGGCCCAAATTCGAATGAATCCAGGAATAGAATCGAGAACTATGGCCAGTGAATGCAATTTATCAAAAAGTGCTGTTGATAAAATACTCAAGAGACACGGATACCATGACTATAAATACCAAGCCGTGCAAAAATTATATCGCAATGATCCTGAGAGAAGGTTGCAATTCTGTAATTGGTTTCAACGGAAGGTGCGGAATTACAACAATTTTGCGCACAATATCATTTGGGGAGACGAAACGATATTCACAAATTCTGGCATGTTCAATCGAAGGAACAAACATTTTTATGCCACAGAAAATCCTCACTTCATTCATGAAGTTAGACATCAATATCGTTTTTCTTTGAACATAGGGTGCGGTTTGTTGAATAATAAATTACTGGGACCCTATTCTATTGACGGCAACCTAACCGGAGCAAAATATGTAGAAATTATAGAAGAAATGTTGGATGATCTTCCTATACGGTATCGGCGTAATAGTCCATGGTTCCAACAAGACGGATGTGGTCCACACAACTCAAGAATAGTCACACACTATCTAAATCGAACTTTTCCCGATTCATGGATTGGAACAAGAGGTCCAGTAGCATGACCTGCCAGATCTCCGGATTTGAATCCGCTGGATTTTTATTTGTGGGGATATCTCAAAAATAAAATTTATGATACTACGAACCCGACAATAGAGATTCTTCGCGAGAAGATTGAGAATGTATTGGAAGGTATTCAAGGAGACGAAATAAGCAAATGTATAAGAAGTATGGGTTCCAGAACCGCAAAGTGCATTTTACAAAATGGTGGACATTTCGAACACTTACTTCATCAATGTTCATCATTTACTTTCGAATAATCATTTGATTTTTCTTTCATTAAATGATAGTTTCGTTTAATTATTATGAATTAGGTTTTTCACCTCTTGAAATCTGTAAATAATTATTACTTCTTTCTTGCTTTGATTCTGTTACGTTCCATTCAGTTGAAGATGAGTAAGTTGATTTTCTTATCGAAATGTATTGCATGTTGTTAATTAAAGATACCTAAATGTAATACAGATCCGACCCAAAGAAATTTGGATAAGGGTCAAAATCACCTGAAAATCAACTTTGAATGACATTGTATGATATATCGTTGAATTCAGCGTTAAAAGTTATTTCGAAAAGTGTCATAAAATATGCAGGTCCGTATTGAAAAAAATGAGGTTGAGGGTGGCCCAGAGCGTACGAAACGTTGGATACGAAATCTGATTATGTCAAATTGAGGATAATTTACTGTCGAATAAAAAACTCCCGTGACATTTTTTGATAATATTCGAAATAAAGTGGGAAAAAAAGAAAAATAAAAATGACAGAATTTACTTTTCTTATAATATCTCAATAACCGGCACTGATAATCTCGATTTGTTTGAACTGCTTGACAATGCTTCTATGAATGCAACTTTTTCTCCATTTGACCGACCTTCTAACTCTTATGGTTTAAAAGTTACCAATACAATCCCATCAAAAAAGTGGCCACTCTGTATAAACATATATATTTACATATAGATGGAGCTAAAGACGTTTTACTTCAGTCGTATGGTCTAAAGCACACTCGTTTTTTTTTCTATCACTATCTGACATAAATATAGTCAACTACACAGTGATCACAAAAAAACAAGTTATGAAATATTGTTAAAAAAGGTAAAGTACAGGTGTCACAATGCTCCCCCCTTTGGAATGATACAGAAAGTATTGCTTTCATTTTGTAACTCCAACATATCACTGATTATGTTTATGTCAAATTAGACAGTAATAGATTGTTGAAGTTACAAAACGAAAGCAATACTTTTAGTTTCAATCCGAAGAGGTTAGTATTGTGGCAACCTGTACCCATATATATATATATATATATATATATATATATATATATATATATATATATATATATTAGGGTGCTTCATTTTCGGGCAACATTTTTTTTCTTCGAGTCCCGCCTAAAAATCTTGTAATTTATAGAAAAACAAAATTTTTGAGCATATTGCGAACCCTTAATTCGAATTTTAACCCATTGCTAGAGAATTTTGAATTTTATCCATTAAAATAACAGTAGGAGATTTAAGCCGGTTCTGGCTCTCCCCCCACCACTATGACGTCACGTGTGACCTTGAATGGTTGCAGGTGTGCAATGTGGTGTGTGTTTGACCTTGAGATTTGACTTTGAGATTTGTCATTGAGTTTTGATATTGGGTTTGGTCGACTTTGAGATTCGACTTGACCTTGAATATGACCTTGAGATTCATAACATTAAGTTTCGGCTTTGAGATTTGACCTTGAGTTTTGATGTTGGGATTGTTTCGGCAACCTCAAGATTTGATCTCGATGTTTGTTTGACCTTGACTAAAGTTGTGGTGTAGGCATACATATTCTGTGTGATCATGACCTTCATGAATCCTTGCACTCTCCAAGCGAGGAGGGCATTCATCCTGTGAGAGAGCTAAGAGTGAACTGGAGTATTGATGGTGTGTTGATGCTCAAGTGTGTAATGACCTTCACAGTCCCATCTACTGGAAATGGGTAGGGATGTCTCTTATAAAATGTGTGGAGTCGTTGATGAGAAATCAGATGTTAGATAATATCATCAGAGTGAATACAGAGTACGAGAAGTTTCTCAATTCAGTGAGTGTATTTTTTATAAGGTGAAATAATCTATATTTT
>JAFIRS010006547.1:0-35631 GCA_018342105.1 Gonioctena quinquepunctata
ACAATAACCCCCCGGAAACTACCAAAACTTCCACCTACAACAAAAAAATAAAGGGTATTGAATAATATCACCGATGCTACTTTTTGAAATGATAGACATCGTGATTGCCCGATAGATGACGCGGGGGGGCATCAACTTGAAAATTTCAAATAGCATGGGGGGTTATGTGGCTCATCGTTGAAAAGACAATTACATTTCCTTTCCAACCATCTTTTTTTATTTCGTTCATAATTTTTTTCACAATAAGCTTTTGGCAATTACCGAAACTTCCGTCTCCTTTGAAATTGATTTTTGGCCGGCTCCACTGACTCAGTTTTCTCTTCGATAGGACGTACACGAACCATGATAATGTTTCAAATTCAAAATTATACTAGTAGAAGTAGAATGAAACTCTTCTTCAAATACAAATGCGATAATACAGGGTGATTCAAAAGTACTTTGACAAACTTCAGGAAGTGATTCCTCACAATATTCTAATATGAATTGTCCAAATGAATATATCTCTGGAAACGCTTCGTTTCCAAGATACAGGATTTAAATATCGAAATACTGACCTTAATTAAACGAAAATTGGTATTGAGAGGTTTTTTGAGGTGTCGAATTCGAACCTGATGTTATCATTGCTCTTACTCGTAGGGGGCGCCACATACACGTCTTTTTCTTTTTTGAAAATTCATAACTTTTTTGAGCGTACTTCTAGCACATTTTTCAGTAAAAAAATCAATTCCTCTATCATAACTCCGTTAAAAAGGTAGCCTTGTTACAAGTCGCTATAGGCAACCGTTTTTTAGATATTTGGACTTGAAAATTTCAAGTCGATTATTTGATAATCGATGCGTGTTGAAGTTATTACCATTATTTTGCATTTTTCACATACTGAATATAAGCAACTTTACTGTATTTAAAATTCTTAAAGAACAGCAATTATATCCGTTTCATATACAACGTGTGCAAGCTCTACTACCTAGAGACTTTTTTCCGCGCCTAGTTTTTTGCCATTGGATTCTTCATCAAATCGATCAAATTCCTAATTTTTTAAATGGGGTTTTGTTTACTGACGAGGCTAATTTTGGACGACAGTATTTACGAAATTCCCATATCAATCACCTATGGGCTGAGGAAAATCCACATGGAATCTTTGAAGCTCATTTTCAGCATCAGTTTTCGGTGAATGTATGGCTTGAGGCACTTGATGATCATTCAATCGGTCCATATTTCGTCCCACAACGACTCTTACGTTAATTTCCTACAGGAAGAGTTACCTGTTCTTCTTGAAGAAATTCCTCTACAGCTGAGACAACACTTCTGCTTCATGCATGATGGTGCACCAGTCCATTTTAGCTCTATTGTACGTGATCACTTAGATACAGTATATCCAAATCGCTGGATATGTAGGGGAGGTACGGCATATTGGCCTGCTCGATCTCCGGATTTAAATCCTATAGATTTCTGCATTTGGGGTTTTCTTGATTTATTAGTTTATTCCACTCCCGTCGAAATTGTTTAAGACCTGAGGAATTGAATTATAGCCGGCTGTGAGACAATAAGAAATACACCAGGAATATTTGCGAGAATACGACAATCAATGAGGCGCGAAGAGTTGAATCTTGTATCACGTCTGAGGGAGGTCATTTTGAACATTTGTTGTAGCTTTGCGCCTATTTATTTATTAGTGTTATTTTCTGTTATTGTTATGGTTTAACGTTATTGTATTAGATAGTTCTTGATAATGTATTAAATAAATGAAAAATACGCGTTGTGATGTTTTATTTTTTTGCATAAAAACGGCGCCTTATACGACAAAAAGGCAGGAGAAATTTTTTGTCACAAATTGAACTAAGAATTCAATATCTCAATGGCGTACCATTTTTTTCTTTAAAAAAATTGAGATCATTACCCGTATGCGAACCAGCGATTGCATGTCAAAAAATGCGCAATAACTACCTACCTCTTAAAACTCACCAAATTTAATTTGCATATTTCGACCGGTTTCAGAGCAATAAATAAATAGTTAGTTTTTAACAGAAACTCGGAGAAACTTCAACACCCCGTATCTCGGAAATCGGAAAACGAAGCATTTGCGGACAAAAGTTATATAGCAAACTGTAATAATTTTTTCATGCAGAATCACCCCCTGAAGTTTGTCGCACTTGTTCACTAACACCATGTATATTGCGAAAGGACCCAAACTCAAAGAAAACATCAATAACTTCCAAGAGGTTATCTTGAACGATGGAAGATAGTGACTTTAGTTTATCTTTCAGTAGCAGATGATTCCACATCTGATTTTATGAACATCCTGTTCATATTATCAAACAAAACATGTTCTTGTGCTGCCTAGATATAGTCTTATTTTGGAGCTCAATTTATTGAATGAATCAGCAAGAACTACCCTGCTGGAAAGTTATCCGAATTATCCTATGATATTTTGCGAATCAATTCAAGTGACCTTGAAGAAACGCCCTGATTACAAGAATATTCTAAGAACATTCGTGCTGTCTGTGGTGACTCCACGTCTTCGATTGCGATGTAAATCAGCACGCACGCCCCCTGTCAGAAGCTGGTAGCATGTTGGAGTGGCCGTTTTGTTGGATTTTCACCTGTTTGTTCGACTCTCAATATGCAACACATATGCAGGTGCATAGTTGTCAGTCCACCTGCACCTAACTCGCTCTTCTTCTCCTTCTGCCGCTGTTGCAAGCAAGGTCCTTCCAACGGTTATCCACTTCTCTCGCTCTGTGTGTGTGTGTGTGAAAAACGCCCCGCGCTGCACTCCACAGATATCACCCGATGTTCACTTATCTGGATTTGGTCCATCCGTCGCCGATCGAAGAAAAATACAAGGCGAACCACTCACGGGCCGGATCTGTAGGACGTTACATCGGAAAGGATTTCCTGATGGCAATGATACATTAAATCTTATTAAAAAATAGTTTAAAAAACTTAAAAACACGCTTTTATAGAAAACCAAACTAAAAAAATATAAAATACATTTTTAATAAATTTGAATTGAGAATAGTGTAAAAAAAATTTAATAAATATAAATTCATAATAATGTAAATGAGAAAAAAAATATTTTATTTTAAAAAAAACGTGGGGTGCTTAATCTGAATCTTAAACAGCACCCCACGCTTTTTTTAAATAAATTTTCTTATTTACATTATTATAATTATATTTATTTTTTAGTTCGGTTTTTTATAAAAAGCGTGTTTTTTAGTTTTTTAAAACTATTATTCATTTTCTACTTTTTAGTTTGGTTTATTTATAAAAGCGTGTTAAAAAAAAAAATAACTATTATTTGTTCTAATCTACTATTAATTCCGTGATTACTATTAGTAACCGTAATTATTTTCCAAATCATTAATGTGTACAGCTGTATTAATAGTCAAATCTCGATTTTAGTAGTCATTCAAAGATTTTAACGTTGTCAATATATACAGTGAGCCGCCATCTTGAATTTTTCAATTTTCACGAAAGAATCATAATATTCGACTACAGAAACTCCCACATACCAATTTTGAATAGAATCGGACCATAATCACAAAACTCGTCCACCATTTTGGAGCCGCTATCTTGAATTTTTAAATTTTCACGAAAGAATCATAATCTCCGACCACGAAAATCTTCAGATACCAATTTTGAAGCGAATCGGATCATAATCACAAAACTCGTCCGCCATATTGGAGCCGCAATTTTTTTTTTCACACAAAAATTTCTTAATGCATTTCTTAATGTACATCTGCCAAATTTCAAATCATTCGGACGTCTGGAAGTGGGTGAAAATAAAGTCCAAAGGAATGAAGTGAAGCTAATATAAAGCGTGTAAAAAACTTTTTAACAAAAAATTAAACCGACGAAAAAATCAACTGAAAAGCAAAAACTAAAATAAACCTTCTAGTCTAAATGATAATTGAGCTCCTAAACTAATGAAAGTAACTGATTTTGAGTCAGCGCCAAACAAACAATTATCGAAGATCATTATCTATGAAAGAAGTCATCAAAACGCAGCCGTGCATCTCGCTGCCATCATTTTACGCTTCACCTAATTCAATTGCTAGTTTGTTTGGCGCGACTCAAAATCAGTTACTTACATTAGTTTAGGAGCTCAATTATCATTGACTAAGAAGGATTATTTTTCTTTTCAGTTGATTTTCGTCGGTTTATTTTGTTAAAAAGTTTATTTTTTACTTTTCAGTTCCGTATTTCGTCGGTTTAATTTTTTGTTAAAAAGTTTTTATTTTTCAATTTTTGTGGCTGAAATCTACTAATTACTACCTACTTGTTTTTTGATTACTTCCAAAATACTTACTTACCCACCTTACTTCAACTATTACCAGTTAAATAATATGATTATCTATTGATTTGTTGAAAATATAAACAGGATGTTCATAAAATCAGATGTGGAATCATCTGCGACTGAAAGATAAACTTTAGTCACTATCTTCCATCGTCAAGATAACCTCTTGTGGGGTATTCAGATTTTTTCTTTTGAGTTAGGGCCTTTTCAGAATATCTATCAGATGTAGTTCAATGTCCAGCGTGGCTTTAGCCTTTTTGGTTTCGTCGGTTAAAAAAAAGAATGAACTTCAAACGATTTGAAATAAGTATATACGGGGCATTTGAAGAGCTCGTCGAAATAGTCCATTCTACTAATCGTATAAAAGTTGATCGATAAAATTGGTCCTATTACGGTCTTGGCCTATATCACTAGACATGATACAATTGACTAGCCGTATGCCTGATGAGATTTTGCATCTGTAAACACCTATGGAATTATACCACTATAAGTATAGAAATATATAATTATTTTCAGGGAAAATATTAAATACGTGTCTAAATATTTTTAACCCACTATTCAACCCCCTTGAGAGATGCATTTTCAAAAATCATTTTTTAGAGCTCACCTACTTTATATAAGAAACTCCTGTTCGAAATTCCATTATTCTTAACCCACCAGTTTAAGCTGTATATTTTTAAACCCCTATTTAACCCCGTAAGGAATGCATTTTCAAAAATCCTTTGTTAGTCTCCCGTTATGATGTGCAAAATGTTTAAGCTGTTATAATTTTATTGATTACTTTAAATTTTTCGTTTTCGTGTTTTGAAAATCGATTTTGTAGTATATATTTTCCAAAACTAGTATCATAAGAGTACGTAGACTAGAATTTTGGAATCCTTATAAGTACATCTTTAGTCTCAGAAAAGTGAGTTTCTAGGAAAGACAGTGTTTTTTCTCCCTCATGTTTCGTGAAGCTCCATGTTACAATAGCCTCCGCATACATGAGTACTTTTGTTACAGAATGAAGAGGAGATTTGCTCCGGCCACAGACACATATACTTTAAAATGAAGAGAAACAGAATGGACAGGGACCTAGAACACTGCACTGCATTCAACAGCAGTTGTCCCCTTATCACAAGGAACTCCACGACGACGTGCCCTGGTGGAATGCTGATCATGCAAAGTTAATAGACCAAGAGCCAGCAGAAAAAAACACTTATGATTAGCTCAAAGCTAAAACTTTTTGAGAAGTAAGCCAGTGTTATAAATAACAGATCAGCGAAAGTATGGCGGCCCGTAGGTGTTGCGCTGCGCAATTTTTTAATGTGTCAATAAAAAACGATGCACTTGGGGAATGAGCTCAAAGCTAATTCTTGTTTTGTATTATACATAAGACAGCCAAAGTATGAAGGTGTTGTATGCCATCCATACCTATGCAGCTAAGATATCTAAAAACCCTGGTGAATGAACTGATTCGATATTGATTTGTTGAAAATAAGAACAGGATGTTCATAAAATCGGATGTGGAATCATCTGCGACTGAAAGATAAACTTTAGTCACTATCTTCCATCGTCAAGATAACCCCTTGTGGGGTATTCATGTTGAAAAGGGAAACATTCTCAATTGATTATTGAATAGAAATATTTTTCTGTGAATTGAAAAATCCACGATAAATGAAGTTATTTTTTGTGAATGTCTAGAAGAAAACAACTACTTCCCCGGCTAAAGCCACGCTGGTCATTGAACTACATCTGATATAGATATTCTGAAAAGACCCTAACTCAAAAGAAAAAATCTGTAATTGAAAATTTGCATTTTCATTCAGATAGTTATTCGATTTTTCATTCCAGTCTTAATTAAGAACTCAAATCAAATCAAATTTATTCAATTCAAATAATCAATTACATAATAACCATTTTATGTGCAATTTTACATTCATCAAATTCTCGAGAATCACACCTAAGCATAGAATATACTTGTACTGTGCCAATTCTCTCAAATTGGATGATTACTTACGACTATGAAAAAATAAAAGCATAAGGGGAGCAAAAGTTCATATTATAGATTATGTAATATATATATAATATATATTGGAGTGAGAAAGTAAATGCAGTGAACCAAAGGAAAGAGTTAGAGAGGGTAATCCTGAATGAATACCCTTATGGAATTTTTGTGTGCTATGTTTAATTTGCGTCAGTTTAGTAGTAGTAGGGACTCAAAAGATATTGTTAAACACAGTTGCATTTTCAGCGAGGCATAATTTTAAACTTTTTTTGAATTTGGGAAGTGTGTTTATATTTTTCAGAAGCGCTGGGAGCATATTGTAGAGTTTAGGCCCAAAAAAGAAAACGAATCTCTGAGTGTGAGTGAAACAATGGAAGTTGTATTTTATCGGTGAATCTACTTACTTTGGATTTGCATTGGTCATATTTTTCCATGTTTGAATAAATCCATGTCAGGCTTTGGAAAGTATATAAGGATCTGATGTTTAGTAATTTGGCGTCTCTGTATAGTGATTCACTTGTATGCAATCTGTGTTTCTTGAATATTATTTTTAATAAAGTGTTTTGCACTGTTTGCATGCAGGTCATTGAACTATTAAATGTTCCACCCCAAGCTATTATACAATACCGTATCACCGACTCTGCCAGAGATGTATAACAAATCATCAAATTCTTCCTATCTAGAATATCCCGTAGATTATAGAAGGTGAAAATAAGCTTACTCAGTCTTTTTGTGACATGACTTATGTGTTCGTCCCACCTGAAATGCTGGTCCAGCATAACACCTAAGTATTTGATGGTTGAGGTCTTTTCTATTGTTTCACATGTGCATGGTTGATGTGAGTCGCATCTCGAACTTTTTATCTTTAATTTTATTTTTTGTGGCTGATCAGTGTTTTGCAGAGAAAATGTCATAAATTTCGTCTTGCTAACATTCAAAGTAAGTAAATTATAATCAAGCCATGTCTTAATCTTTTGGAGCCCGTCTTCAGCAAGTTTATAGACATTTTCCCATGATTCTCGTGTGTATACAATAGCTGTGTCATCAGCATAGCAGATGAGGTGACCACAAAAGTCAGTCATTTCCGTGATACTGTTAATGTAAATGAGAAAGAGAACAGGCCCAAGCACAGTTCCCTGAGGAACGCCAATAGTAACTTCTTGTAGAGTACTCAACTGTTGTTAAATAATTCTGCAAAATTTCTAGTGTCTTATCACGCACACCATATGTATATAATTTTTCTAATAGGAGACTATGGGATACGGTGTCAAATGCTTTGGCCAAATCAAGGAATATACACTTCCTCGATTTGTCCAAAGCACCGACAGTTTTTTCAACAAGGTCCATAATAGCATTTTCAGTGCATAATTTATTCAGAAAGCCGTACTGATGTTTAGTTATGACGGAATGTTTATCAAAGAATATAATCTTTTCTGATTGTTCGAAAATCTTTGCAATATTGTTAATTACAGAGATTGGCCTGTAGTTGTTTAATTGATTTTTTTTACCCGTTTTATAGACTGGTGTAACTACTGATTCTTTCCATTGTCGAGGCACGGCCCCTGTTTGAAACGATAAATTTATAATATGAACCAATGCTCCTATGATCTGTGTATGCGTATGTTTTATCATTTTAGCAGTTATTCCATCAGGTCCTGGGGAGTAGTTATTTTTGAGTTTTGCAATCAAGATAATTACTTCATTCTCATTCGTAGGTTCCAAGTACATAGTAGAATTTATAGATGTGTTTTTAAGAAAACCGTTCGGCAAATCACCTCTAGAGATTTTTTTTAACATGTCCTGCCCAACATTATTGAAATAGTCGTTAAAACAATTTATTTTCTCATCATTTTTGATTATTTTTTCACCATTGGATTTTATAATTGTTATGTTTTGTACATTATTTCTAGTGCTGCTTTTATTCGAGATATCTTTAATAATTTTCCAAGTTTTTTTACAATCACCGTTTGCTCCAATCAGTTAATTTCTGTAATATTGATTTTTTGTTTGCCTGATTAATCCGGTCAATTTGTTTCTATAATTCTCGTATTTAATTTCTGCTTCAATTGTTTTGGTGTTATTCCATGTTTTCTTAAGATAATCCCGAAACTTTATAGAATCTATGAGCTCAGTGGTAATCCAAGGTTTGATCTGTTTGTTCTTGTTTTTACCTAATGTCGTTATCTTAGTTGCCCTAGCTAAGCATTGCTTGAATTAATCGATGAAAAGATCATATGCAAGTTGTATTTCTTCACAGTTCAGAATACTCAACTCATAAAGATGTTAATGCTTTTATATATTTTTAATTGTTAATGTTGTTATGTTTCATGTGTTTGATCTGGTTTTATGCTGTCCATCTTGGTGTTTTGACTGGACTTGAGATTCTTATTTAATATGAATATAATATCTGTTTAAACATATCCTTTACAGTGGGCGTTGGCTCATTTACATGACTTGCTACAAATGTAAACTCACATGTACGTAGTCAAATAAAGTATGTCTATGTCTAATAAAACAATAATTAGCTTTGAGCTCATTCAACAAGTGCATCGTTTTTTTTGGCACATTCTGTTATTTATAACACTGGCTTACTTCTCCAAAAGTTTAAGCTTTGAGCTAAATCATACGTGTTTTTTTTTCTGCTGGCTCTTGGTCTATAAGGGCAGGAAAACTGGATAGTGGGATGACTACAAGAAGACCTTGACCGGCTACGAAAGGGCTTTGGACAAAGCAAAGAGATACTGCGAGAAATAGAAACTGCTTAAGAGTGCGCCAAACTTTCTAAAGAAAAACAATAGTTGATACGCTCCCTTGAAAACGAACAATGAGGATATACAGTGCTTTTCTTTAATGTCCCCCCCTTTTATTTTTTGAACGGGTCAACTAAAAAAATTTAAACTTGGGATAATGAAATTGATGCATGAATATTATATTTTGCAGTAAAATTGACATATGAAACTTCCAAGATGGCGACTGGGCGCCATCTGTGGAAAAAAAATTGAAGGGGGGTCTTGTGACACATCTTTTTGAAGCTCCCGACGAATACTTCACAACCCTAGAATATAAAGTCAATATCTACACCTACTACAAAATGGCGGAACATTTTAATAATTGCCTGAATACATCGACGTTTAACTTCATAATTTGAGGAAAGAAGCTGAGTTCAGTTCAGAAGATGCTCGAAATGGTTGCCTTGAACTGCTTGGCATAAGACCAGCCTATCCGATATTTCACGCAGAACATTTTCGAACACAGTAACGTCGATATTTCTACAAATATTTATTATTCTCTGCCGTATATCCAATATTGAAGCAGATTCAGTTTCGTACACCTTTTGCTTCAAATAGCCCCATAAAAAAGTATACAAGTGTCAAATCTGGCGAGCGGGCTGGCCATTCCGTACGACCTCGACGGCCAATCCAACGACCGGGGAAAGTATTATCCAAATAGTTTCTTACTTGTCCGTAGTAATGTGGTGGTGCTCAATCTTGTTGGAATGCAATATCCATATCGAATTCATTAGGATTCGTTTCGACGATTTCGGTGATTAGAGGGTCAACAGTATTTTCCAGCATATTCAAATACAGTTCCCCTGTTAAATTTTGTTCAATGAATAGAGGTCCTACAATATGGTTTCCCAATATTCCTGCCCAGACGTAAATTTTTTCTGGATATTGAGTATGAGTTTCCCGGAAAATGCGAGGGTTGGTGTCACTCCAATAACGGCAATTTTGTCTGTGAACCTTGCCGTTGAGATAAAATGTAGATTCGTCACTGAAACAAATATTGTGGAAATAGGTAGGATGCCTTGCAATGGTTGCCTTCATAATTTCGCAGAATTCTGTTCTTCGATTAGGGTCATCTTCAGTTAACTGGTGTACAATTTTGATTTTGTATGGATGATACTTATTCCTCTCCAAAAGTCTCCACACAGTAGAAGGACACACCTCACAAACATTCGCGACGGAGGAAGTAGACTGTTGAGGATTTACTATCATCTCACCAATTATTTGAACTTGTTGTTCTTTCGGAATGGGCGGATGACCTGGGGGCTTTTTGTTCTGTACACTACCGGTAGTTGTAAATTTCGTTACAAGTTCCCTTAAATATTTTCTACAGATAGGACGATTCGGGAAACGATCATTAAAAATTCTTTCGGTTTCGTGAAAGTTACGCGTCGCACCGTAAATAAAAATCGCTTCGATTTTTTCTTTCAATGGACGAGAATTGACCATTTTAGAGATTTTCTATCAAAATTACGAGAAAATCAACATATCTTTAACAATAACCCGGTCCTAATACTAGGCTACTTCAATTTCCCAACTGTCGAATGGGTTCCTGTGCCACTTGAACTCTACTTCGAACCCACAAATGTTGAACACAAGTTTTCTGAAATTATTGATATGTGCTCCTTTTTGGAACTTATGCAATTCAATGGGATTCCTAATACGAATGGCAGAATATTGGATCTTTGTTTTGCAATGATATTGGTATCAAAAGTATCTCTCTGGGTATAGACACTTTGGTTTGGAGTTGATTCACATCATCCCCCACTATACATTGACTTCAAACTAATGAAATTTAAATACCTGAGAGATATTGCACATAAGCAATTCAATTTCAATAAAGCAAATTACGAAATCATTAATTCTGAGCTAGCCGTTATAAACTGGTCCGATTGCTTGGCTGGAAAAAACGTTAACGGAGCTGTTGAAATCCTTTACGAGAAACTCACCAATATTATAACAAAAAATGTTCCAACTTTTGTAATAAAAAAGGGTTATCCATCTTATTTCAAGCCAGATACCATTCAACTTTTGAAAGAAAAAAATAAAGTACCTAAAAATTACAAAGTCTATGGTGGGCTTCATCTCTATCAACTTTTTCTCAATTGCGCAGGGGAAATCCAAACAATTGATTCATAGGGATTACACAAACTACATAAATAACATTGAAAATGAAATTCTTACTGACTCAGAAGCTTTTGGAAATACATCAAAACAAAAAACAAAACCACACCACCATACCCCATTCTGTCTTTTTGATGATAAGTCAGCTGACAATGGTCAAGATATTTGCAATTTATTCTCTTCCTATTTCAAAAGTGTATACCTCCTGATCCACTTGCGAATGTCCATCCACAGTTCGATGAAGACTACTCAATGGATATTTCAGAGCAACATGTCTCCAACACGATCGATAATTTAAATATTCACAAGGCCCCGGTCCTGACAACATACCCAGCTATTCATAAAAAAATGTGCAATCTAATACCACCTCTTCTTCACATTTTCAATTTGTCACTCCAAACTGGGG
Source organism: Gonioctena quinquepunctata (assembly GCA_018342105.1). Lineage (NCBI taxonomy): Eukaryota > Metazoa > Arthropoda > Insecta > Coleoptera > Chrysomelidae > Gonioctena > Gonioctena quinquepunctata. The sequence goes on from JAFIRS010006547.1 coordinate 11,601, forward strand.
TGTTCCCATGCAAATGGAAATCATCCACCATTATACCTCTCCTTAAAGGGGGCAACAGGAGCAATGTCAAGAATTATAGGCCAATCAGCAAACTCTGTATTTTCGGTAAAATGTTGGAGAAAATTGTTCATGAAATAATTCTAAATATTACGAAGAATAAGATTATTCCCCAACAACATGGCTTCTTCCCCGGTAGATCCATTGATACTAACTTAATAGAATTTACTGATCACATTATAGAACAAATGGATAATCAATCGCAAGTAGACGTAGTTTACACAGACTTCAGCAAAGCCTTCGATAAACTCAACCATGCTTTTCTCATTGAAAGACTCGCTGAAGTCGGTGTGGATTCGTACCTTCGCAAGTGGATTTGGTCTTATATCACTCATAGATCTCAAATCACAGAGATTAACGGTTACAAATCAGACCCTTTTGTGGTAACCTCAGGGGTACCACAGGGAAGTCATTTGGGACCCTTACTCTTCATAATTTATATTAACCATATTGGTGAATGCTTCAAAAATTCAAATTTTTTATTGTATGCCGACGATCTTCTTAAAGTTTATCGTACTATAAAATATTCTGGCGATTGTGACAAACTACAAGATGATCTTGATTCATTCGTCGAAATGTGCAAAAATTCTAGTTTATTTTTGAACTATGATAAATGCCTCACAATAACCTTCACACGAAACAGGAATATAATCAACCATCAGTACAGAATAGATGATCATTTAATGAATACAGTGAAGGAGATTCGTGATCTCGGAGTCATTATGGATTCTAAAATGATTTTTAAGACTCATATCGAAAAAATGGTCAACAACTATAATCGTCTTGTAACGTAAATAAACTTAACTTGGTTTCAATAATTTATTTCACACCTAAATCTACAACTTAATTTATATTACGCCGCCACTGTATAGCTCGATCGTATGGGCTCGTTCAGACTGTCCTGACTCCACTTGAGGGTCGCCTATTTATCTCCGATACAGCATTCTCGATGTTTCGAATTCTGGCATGTTCCAATTGTTTCCAATATTGACCGTTGTTTTCCGTGGCAGAGCGACTGGATGGTTCTCGAATATCTCCGGGGATGATCTCATCGCTGTCGACGGCAACGCGCGAGGCGACAGGTCCGGCCTAGGTTCGTTACATTGCCCCCTTCTTAAAGACATTTCGTCCCGAAGTTTCATCCTTGGAGTGTGACGATATCTGCATGACTCCCCATATCTGCACCGTGAAGTTCGATGGAAGTAACACTCCACGGTCTTCATGATCGGTCGTGGAAGAGGGTTACAGCAAACCAAAATCTTGACGCCGCTTGATCTGAATATCGCCTCCAGCATACTTCTTATGACTCTCCAGTCCAACCCATCAATACCACAGGATAATTTTGGAATTGCTAGATCCACCAGGTTCTGGTCCACCATAGTATCTCTTAGTTTGGTGAGACTCTTCCAGACATCTTCATAGGACGGTTTATCTTGGGAATGCCTCTTGGTAACTAGGTAGTAGATGTTTCTCTGGCCTTTCTTCAACTGGACATTCGAAGATCTTCTGCCACACAGTGCGCTAGTGCGTAGTCAGCAGGCACCTCGAAAAGGTCTCGTGACTCCTCTCTAGTAACCCCATGTAGAACTTTCTGCCGTTTGAATACAAGGACATAAACTTCTCGAACGTCATATCATCCTCCGGTGGCGAGGGTGCGAACGTCATGGTTTCCAGCGTAAGGGCCAACCTGTTGAAATGGACGACCCTTGGTTTCCCTCAGGGTGGCTTATGGATTCGGTACACAAGGTCGTTTATCCTTTTCACGATTTTATACGGGCCTTCCCACGAGTTCCGCAACCTCGGTGATAGTCCACGACGACGTTTGGGGTTGTACAGCCAAACCAGGTCATCAACCTTAAATCCTCCAGCGTCGGCCTTGATGGCATAGGACTTCGTCATTTTATCGCTGGCACTCTGGATGTTCAACCGGACTCGTTCGTGGATGTCGTCCATTCTCTGCCGAAGTTTGCTGACGTAGTCCTCTCCCGCAGTGTCTTGTCCTGGCGGTATCCCAAACTTCAGGTCACAAGGCAGTCGCAGTTCTCGGCCCATTATAATACTAGCAGGAGTTTGACCGGTTGACTCGTGTACTAAGGATCGATAGGCCATCAGGAACAAATGAAGATACTGGTCCCAGTCTCTTTGATGGTCAGAGACAACCTTGGACAAGTGGCGGTTGATCGTCCTGTTCATCCGTTCCACCATTCCATCGGACTGCGGATGTAGGGCCGTGGTTCTTGTCTTGCGGATGTTCAGCAGTAGACATATTTCTTGGAAAAGGTTGGATTCGAAATTTCTGCCTTGATCCGAGTGCAGCTCCATTGGAATACCGAATCGACATATCCACTCTTTCACCAAGACGTCGGCGACGGTGATGGCTTCCTGGTTGGGCAGGGCATAGGCTTCCGCCCACTTACTGAAGTAGTCCATTGCCACAAGGATGTATTTATTCCCGTGGTCGGATACGGGAAACGGGATAAGGGAAACGGGCCGGCGATGTCAATGGCGATTCTCTCGAACGGGCTGCCTACGTTGTACTGACGCATCGGAGCCTTGGGTCGTATTCGAGGTCCATTGCTAGCAGCGCATCAGCGCACTTTCTGCACCAGTCCTGGACGTCAGCGACGAATTGGCTCCAGTAAAACCGTTGCCTCACTTTCTGCAGGGTCTTCGTCACTCCCAGATGTCCTCCGGCGACTCCATCATGGATTTCCCGCAGCACTTCCTCTCTTCTGTTCCTGCCAACAATTATCTGGCGTCTGCCTTCCCCACCAATGTCGGCCTCCAACACCCGTTTCAGGATCCCATTGTCCAGAATAAGAGAGTTCCATTGTGCCCAATGGGACTTAACAGCCGGCGAGTAACCTGCGACTTCCTGCCATGATGGTCTTCGATTGCCCTTCTTCCAGCTGACGACTAAGCCAAGGTCGGGGTCTCTCTTTGGTCTTTCTGGATCTTGCTGTCATTCCAGTTGTCATCCATTGCCGCGGTTCTAAAAGTGTTGCTTCTTTCTCTTCTGCTCGTCGGCAATGTGGGGCAATCATCTGGACATGGTATTCGCGACAAGGCATCTGCATTCTTATGGCTAGTTCCGGCTCGATGTTCGATCTCGAAATCGAATTCTTGGAGTCTCTCGACCCAACGTGCTACTTGACCCTCAGGATTTTTGAACTGTAAGAGCCATTTGAGAGCTGCATGGTCAGTTCTCAACAGGAATCTTCTTCCATACACGTACTTGTAGAGTGTTCCACTCCCTTTACAACAGCTAACAGCTCTCGCCTGGTGACACAGTAATTGCGCTCTGGTTTTGCTAAGCGTCTTGCTGAAATAACCAATGACCTTCTCCTGTCCCTCCTGGATCTGAGATAGGACAGCTCCAAGTCCCACGTTGCTGGCGTCCGTATCCAAAATGAATTTCCCTTTGGGTGGGGATAGCTCAGTATAGGTGCGTTGATCAAAGCTCCTTTCAGCTTCCTGGAATGAGTCTTGACATTCTTCGGACCACTGGAACTTTGTTTGGCCTTCCGTGAGCTTGGTCAGTGGTTTAGCGATGTTGGCGAATCAGCACATATCGGCGATAGTATGTGCATAAACCAAGGAAACTTCGAAGTTGGTGAATGTCTTTGGGATGGGCCAATCCTTAACAGCTTTGATCTTCTGGTCATCCACTGCTACTCCTTCCCAGAGACAAGCGTGGCCGAGGTATCTCTTCTTTTGGAACAGATGGCATTTCTTAGGGCTCAGCTTCAATCGGGTTCCTCAGTCGCAGGAATACTTCCTCAAGTTTTCACGTGGTCCTCAAACGATCTGCCGACCACAATTATGTCGTCGAGATACACTAGACACGTGTTCCATGAGAGTCCCTTCAGTACTGTTTCCATCAATCTTTCGAATGTGGCGGGACATACAGAGCCGAATGGCATAACGGTGAACTGCCACAATCCTGAGCCGATGGTAAAGCAGTCTTTTCTCGATCTTCCTGAGCCAGTTCACTTGCCAGTATCCACTCTTCAGATCAAGGGTCGAGAAAATCGTGGAACCAGCCAACGTGTCTAGGGTGTCATCTATTCTCGGAGAGGTAACTGTCCTTCTTCGTGACAGTTATTAAGTTGGCGATAGTCTACACAAAAGCGTGTCGATCCATCCTTTTCTTCACCAGTACGACTGGAGGGACCAGGGACTGTCAGATGGTTCGATAACTCCTTCTTTCCCATATCGCTGACTATTTTGTCAGCCTCTTCCTTCTTGCAAGGGAAGTCTTCTTGCTGATTGCCGGATCGGTCGGCACCCAGGGATCAATCTTGTGCTGGACCACATTAGTTCGACCTCCTTTTCTTTGTCCGGTATCGAAGATGTCTTGGTACTTTTTGACTAAATCTCTTAGTTTGGGCTGTTGAGCTGGTTTTTTTATCTTTGGAAGAGATGGCAACTAATTTTTCTAGTTCTGTGGGCAAGTTGTTGGGTTGGCTAATCGTACCTCGTACCTCCGGATCACTGAGGAAACTGACGAGCAGTGCCCAATATTGTTCCTTTCTTCAAGGTCACTGGAAAATAATTGACATTCATGACCCTTACGGGCACAAATTTGTCAGACGCAACAAGGTCTTCCTAGTGCAATCCCTCGTCCCAATTTTCTCATCATGAAGTTTGGGCTCGAACATCACCACGTTTCCTGCTCGTACTCCCGTCCAGGCGAGCCTCCCGAATGGTTTCAGCCCTCTCAGGTACGCTTACATCTTCAGCCAACAACACACGGATCAACCCTCACTTCTCCCATGAAGCACCAGCTCTTCTCCGTTGACACGTAGGACGCCGTCTTGAAATCAATTCAAACCCTCTGAATTCATGATGTCCATTCCGATGATTGCATCGTCTTCGATGTCCGCTACAAGTGCCTGATGTTTCACTTTAGTGCTGCCCAAAATTATTTCAATCGGTAGCTCGCCATATACGGTAGCTGGCTCCCCTGTTGCTGTGCGTAGCTTCAAGTTGTCAGTTCAATCCGTTCCGGTGTTCTGGCAAAGGAAGGCCGAGAATTGTCCTAGTCGCACCTGTATCTAGCAGCATGGTTGCAAGGCTCGTTATTGATGAGGGCCGTCTACGAAAACACCTTTGTTCTGTCGTTGAAGGATAGCAACATATGCGTTGTTAACCGGGGCTTGCCGGACACATGCCGACGATTGCCCTTCTCGTCGACCTTTTAGTTTTCCTGCATCGGAGTCGATGAATGTTGGACATTTCTACGCACATGTCCAATTTTGCCACAATTCCGGCATCTTATCTGTCTTTTCTCAGGCAACACTTCCTTCATCACTTTTCTTATGGCAGCTTCCAAGTTAGCATGCTCCTGTGAGTCTTCCTCAATCGTTTGAACTTCACTTTGGCTTTTGCAATGTCAGTTTCGAATTCTTGTAAGGATTCGCCCGATTTTTGGCAGCGATTTTTCAGCTGGGAGTGGTATACGTGCTCCAAATGGGCGTGGCCATATCGTAATTCTAGATGTTTAATCAGCTGATCATAGTCCTCCTGTTCTTGGGCGGTGAGAGTTTGTAGAATATTTGTCGCTTCTCCACGTAATGCAAGTGTCAGTGCTACAGCTCTTTCCCCTGCATTCCATCCGTTTGCTTTGGCGCTGCTTCCAAACTGCCGGCGGTAATTTGCCATGGAGTTTTTCCGTCGAACTGAGGCGGCTTCATGGAAAGCTTCCTATTTCTGAAATGACCTTGACATCTTTTATACCCTCTTGAACTTTATCCACGTTCAAACTCGAGTCCAGCATTGCATTTTCGTTAACCATCTCTGTGGAGGGCGCACTATTAATTCGTTTTTCCAGCTTACTGATCGTTTCCTTCATTTTGTCCATTTCTGCCTCGACCCCATCTTTGATTTTATCCACCTCCGTGTTCATTTGCTCCCTAATTTTATCTATCTCTGTCTCAACGGTTCCCATTCTTTCTTCTAGAAAATTAGCCACACCACACAATTCTTTTTAGGCCTTCTGTGTTTTCCAGGAACTTCTCTTCCAGGCTTCTTGAATTTTCTAGAAGCTTCTCTCAGATTTCTAGAATTTCTTGAAGCTTCTCTTCCAGATTTCTAGCATTTTCTTCCAGGCTTCTTGAATTTTCTAGAAGCTTCTCTTCCAGATTTCTAGAATTTTCTTGAGCTTCCTCCAGATTTCTAGAATTTTCTTCCAGGCTTCTTGAATTTTCTGAAGCTTCTCCAGATTTCTAGAATTTCTTGAAGCTTCCCCAGATTTCTAGCATTTTCTTCCAGACTTCTTGAATTTTCTTCCAGGCTTCTTGAATTTTCTTTAAGCTTCTCTTCCAAAGTCCTCGAATTTTGTTGCAGCTCTTCTTTCAAGGATTCTATTATCGGACTCAAATCACCTCCGGAACTTTGAATAAAATGTTTCGGGGTCCTCACCTTCTTATAAGTCCTTCTGCAAGTCTTTCCTGAGTACTTGCTTTTACCCGTTGTTTCCAGTTCCCTTTCCTCCATTCCTGTTTCATTCCGCTACCTTCAAGTCCGCAAGACGCACTTTTCTTGAACACATTTTGTCTTTGACGAGGTATCAGTCTGTTTCCACGAAAAAGTTTATCAGTTTTTTAAAAAATTCACTTCGCGAATTATTTTCCACGGGCCACCAGTCTATTGTCTGTTTCACGCGAAGAGTGTATCAGTTTATATTCCCACGCACAATTGTCCACTTCGCGAAAACCGGGCCACTGTCTATTTTCTGATTCACGCGAACAGTGTATCAGTTTATATTCACGCACATTGTCCACTTCGCGAAAAACCCGGGCCACTGTCTATTTTGGGCGTACAAAAAAGGTCTATCAATTTATTTTTCTGACTATCCACTCCACGATCACTTGTTTATTTTCAAAATCTCACTTCCGACACCAATTGTAACGTAAATAAACTTAACTTGGTTTCAATAATTTATTTCACACCTAAATCTACAACTTAATTTATATTACGCCGCCACTGTATAGCTCGATCGTATGGGCTCGTTCAGACTGTCCTGACTCCACTTGAGGGTCGCCTATTTATCTCCGATACAGCATTCTCGATGTTTCGAATTCTGGCATGTTCCAATTGTTTCCAATATTGACCGTTGTTTTCCGTGGCAGAGCGACTGGATGGTTCTCGAATATCTCCGGGGATGATCTCATCGCTGTCGACGGCAACGCGCGAGGCGACAGGTCCGGCCTAGGTTCGTTACAGTCTATTGGGATTCATAATAAGAAACACTAGACACTTCACGAACGCCAAAACTCTCTTGAACCTATATTACGCATTCATATATAGTAGATTAAATTTTGCATCAATTGTTTGGAATCCCCAATATGCCACATATCAGCAGAGAATCGAAAGCATACAGAACAAATTCGTGAAACAACTAGCCCGTAAATCAGATATCCCAATATTAAACAGCAACTATAGTCCAATTCTGAGAAAGTACTCCATGTTGTCTCTACCGATAGAAGAAGTATATCCGACCTTCTAATGATCTACAAAATATTCAATAACCGTATTGATTGTTCTGAACTATCGTCCAAAATATCCTTAAGTACACCCAACAGAAATTTAAGAAAGCACGAAACTTTTAATACACCATTTAGAAAAACAAATTCAGGATTAAACTCTTCCATTTGTAGAATGGTGAGAACTTTTAATAGCCACTGTAATGACATCGCAATATTCAGGCTCTCATTTCTAAGGTTTGAAAACTACGTGAAATCCATGTTCTGCCTTCGTTTAACCTAAAAATGATTATTTTCACTTCAATATACAGATAATATCTCATTTGAATTGTTTACATTTTGTTTATATGTTGTTCACATTGTACATAAGTATATTGTCACTTTATTCATATTTGTTCATATTTGTTCATATTTGTTCATATTTATTCATATTTGTTCACATTTATTCATATTTGTTCACATTTATTCATATTTGTTAATGCATCATTCATAATGTTTATCTTGTAAGTTATTTTAGCTCACTATTCGATTACTATTAGATTACCTAAAAAGAGGATACTCGTTGGATTTATCTGTTTGTATCCCTACTTTGTAATAAATAAATAAATAAACCTAAGTTTCAATTTTTTTAATCAACTCGTTCAAAAAATAAAAAGGGGAGGGACATTAAAGAAAAGCCTGGGGCCTGAATGTATCAGACACTTGCTAATGAGAGAACAAATGGACTGGAAGCTCTGAAAAGTGGAACAGTTGGTACTTGCCTGTAAATGTATCGCGGGGGCAATGATATCTACGCCCACTACAGCCACGGAGACACTGCTGGGACTACTTCCTCTCCTCTTGGTGGTAAAAGGTCAGGCAAGGCTAAGTATACTGGACAACACACAAATAGTACTAGTATAATATCCCAGGAAACAGACACAGAAAATAATATATCAAATGACCATGTCTGAAAAAAAACAGCAGACTTGTTAATTCTAAACAGGAGGCAAATATAAATCATTACGGGGTTATGACTGAATATGTGGCGGTAAATGTGTTTTTAGTACATCAGAGACAGAAGAACTCAGGGATTCTCACACTACCTACACTACCTACACCTACACAACAAAAACTTCCCCAGGTAATCCTAATGGAGGGCATTTTGCATGCGTAGTATTCTACTCAAGCATATCATTTTATTAATAGTGACAATTCAAAAAATCGCTTATGCCACAGTGCAATCGTCAGTTTGACAGCGGCAAAAGTTAGCTGCAACTTTTACAGCGACAAATGCACTAGCGGATTTTTCACTTCACTTCATTTGTTTATCAATTATCGCGGTGTTGGTTGCCAAAATAAATAAAGTTTGCACTGATATGTTTCTAAATTTCTTATTCATTAAATTGTCCTGCCGAATTACACTCGATGTTTGTATTGATATCGGGTAAATTTGTGTTGTCAAATTCTAAACTGCTTCCTTTAGCAATTTGACTCGAAAAACTGTCAACCTATAAACGCCCCACCTTCGGTGTCGCGTTTTTAATACAAACCTCTCGTGCAATTATAAGTGAATAAAAAAAAACAAGGAAATGGTATTGGGTAACTTGAAACAACTTCTAGATACTGAAATTTGGATATGACCCATTGCACAGCCTACGGTGTGATATTTCCCCGGACGACGAATATCTACCACCTGTGGTTGTCCTTCTACGAAATTAATATCAAGATGCCAGACAGCCCTAAAAGCCCTGAGCTCCAACCGGGTGTCGTATACCACCCTGAAGATGTGCTGATTGCTAATCAACATAATGTTACGAATACACAACGCCACTGCATGTTCGTTACGCGACTGGCTGATGTAACGGCAAGGTTCTAGGAAATACTGCGAGAAGGACCGAGAGATTCGGAATAGATCGAGAATACTCTAGGTGCTAATGAGAGCTGATACAGTTTTATTATGAAAAGCGAGTTAAATGAAAAGTTCCGAGTCCAGTGAAGTGTGCAGTATATTTTAGCAGTGAATTTATATTGAGTTAATCAATTGTCAGAGTTTATTATTGTTTTATAAAGTGCAAATAAACGGAGAATAATTAATTCTGTATTGAAATAGAAAAATGTTTGTGTCCGCCATAACAACGCTAAGATTGCTTCTACATTGGCGACTAAGCAGCAGGATGTGGTAGCACTACTAGTGCTGTTGGTTGAAGGAATGCCTGAGTAATTTTGTTTTTGTACTTTTTTTTTGTTTATTATTCAGTTAATTTAGTGTCTAGCTGCGACCACTGGGAGGTTTTGGAATGGCGAATAATAATGTTTTATCTATGAGTATTTTGAATCCCATATGCGATTTTCACAGTCGAATAATAACGGCCTTGGACCAAAAAAAGTGTGTGCTTGGATTGTTTATTGATTTTTCACGTGCGTTTGATTGCGTGAATCACAGTCTTTTGCTGGAAAAACTCTCGAGATATGGGGTTAGAGGATTGCCACTCAATTTATTGACCTCCTACCTAAAAAAATAGGAGACAAATAGTAAAATTGGGAGAATACAAGCTCCGAAAACATATTGCCGACGGTGTGCCCTCAGGGGTCCATTTTGGGGCCTCTATTATATTTAGTTTTTGCTAATGATTTATTGGTGTATCTGAATGGAAATTCTTCCACTCACTGTATATGTTATGCTGATGACACTAATATACTAGTTATTGAGGATGACCTAAACTCCTTTAAAAATACAGCTGAAAGCACTTTCAGTAAAGTTATCACTTGGTCTGAGAAAAATAATTTAGAAATGAATAAAACAAAAACCAAAATGCTTCAATTCATGATAAGACGACAACACCATGAGGTGAGTCTGTTTCAGAATACTGAATTATCATTGGATTCCACAACAACAACCAACATGTTAGGAGTTGTCTTCGACAACAATTTACAATGGAAGCCACAAGTAGATAATTTGTGCAAAAACTCAGAAATTCCTGCTACTCTCTTAGGTTTCTCTCCAATCACTGCAGTCAAGAGATTCTACTTACGCTTTACTATGCGAATTTCAATTCTCATCTCATGTATAGCATACTGAACTGGGGCACAAGTTCCTCTGTGGGTCGAGTGTTCATAATACAGAAATATGCAATAAGGATCTTGCTAAGTTGGGTTTTAGGGATTCCTGTAGGGAGCATTCCAGAATTTAAAATATTAACAGTTGCAGGACTATATATACTTGAGGCGTGCACTATGTATACCGCAACAAAAACATATTGGCTACCAACAGACCACCACATACCCATTTGACACGAAATGCACACTTACTCCTACCCAGTCAACATCGCACTGCACTCTACCAAAAAAGCTTTGAATATCAGGGATGCAAACTGTACAACAAACTTCCCGATGACATTAAAGCTTCAGGAAATGTACATATTTTCAAGAAAAAAGTTAAACAGCTCTTATTGTCAAAAAACTGCTACACTGTTGAGGAATTTCTGTCGTAACTTGTTTTGTAACGTGAACGTTTTCTTTATATACACCTAGAGTTATATAGTTATTGTCATATTTTTATTTCAAATTATTTATTATTATTGTTTGTGACGTGTATGTGATGTTCCTTTTACGTCCGGAGGTTTTAGATTGTCTCTTTTCAACTGTTTCTTGATTTTATTGACGTTTTTCTATTTTTTATTTGTATTTTCACACTTGATGTACAAATTAATTTGTGAAAATAAAGAAATTATTATTATTATTATTATTATTATACTTCAAAGTTATTTGTGTTTTCTTTTTGAGAGTATCATGTTGGAAGAACAATATGTTTCAAAGTATAACTCCGTAGACCAACAAACAATCCGATGCTCACATGCTGGAGAAGTGCTTCGCCCACAGTAATAATAATGATGAAACTTGATCAGAGCGAGTTATTCAATCCGCTGGCTTATCAAAGATTTACGTAACCGTAGAGTGTCCCAACTCTTTCTATCTCTTTCTCTCGACTGCGAAGATAAAATGCGCCCACCTCGTCTTAAGTTCGAACGGCAATGCGGATTACATCACCTGCACATAGTTTCGAAGAAGTTGGCACATTCAAAGCCTTCGATTATGCTGTTTTACGCCCATCGTTAGTTCTTGGAGATATATTAATTACCTAAGAAACTGGTGTCGATGTCTTTAATAGCCATTCTGGTGTGCGGTGTACTATAATTCTATCACTTATTTCGAAAGCAACACTTTTTGACCATAAATATGTTAAATCGTGTTCTGTTTTAGTTAGTGAATCCGTACGAGGAGAAAGTCTAGTTGACCTCTTGTTGGTTGGAATCCATTTATGAGAGCTATGCGTTTCAAAGATTATGTTGTTTTGATTAATAATACGGACATTTCTGATAATCACATAATTATATAAAATATTAGTCGCAGCCTTAGTCTCTACATGGTTTTTGGCAATGATAGTAAGCTTCCGCTAACCCATTTAATCAATTGCTGCTTTGATAGAGGCTACTATCCTAGAAACCTCAAAGTTGGAATAGTCAAGCCACTTCACAAAAATGGAGATAAACTAGAAATGGTGAACTATAGACCTATCTCACTCATATCAAACATTTCAAAAATTATAGAAAAAATAATAAAAATCAGAATCCAGAACTTCTGTAACAAATATAAAAATACTTTCCAACTTTCAATATGGCTTCAGAGAGGGAAAGTCGACGACGATGCTATTCACAAATTAACAACTTACATCTACAAGTCATTGGACAAAGCACACCTGCCTTATGTATTTTCGTAGACCTCGCTAAGGCTTTCGATACCGTGTGCCATGAAAACTGCTAAATAAGTTGTATAATTATGGATTGAGAGGAAATACCTATAACCTACTGAAAAGCTACCTAGAGAATCGTGAACAGAGGGTTGATATCGGAGGTGAACTGAGCAATAGTATGTTCGTAACTTACGGGGTGCCGCAAGGGACAGTACTAGGTCCACTCCTGTTCACACTATATATCAATGGCTTATTGAATCTCAATATAAAAGGAAGGATCTTAAGCTTTGCTGACGACACAGCTATATTCTATGAATCGAAATCATGGAATACATTGAAATCGCTAGCGGAGGACGACTTTAAAATAATAGAAAAATGGTTTAGACATAATACCCCTCACACTCAATCTGGAAAAACAAAATATCTGCCATTCACATCATACTCGAGGATTACCTAATCTGGGACCGTTGAACATTGGTCCCCAATCACATATTCCGAAGCCGATAGATAAAATATTTAGGTATCATAGTCGACCGACATCTCAAAATGGAACCTTCAAATAAAGAATATAATAAAAAACTAAGAGGCATGCTCTCAAGACTCAAATACCTAAAAGACTATCTTGACACTAAACATCTTACTGTACTATACTACGCATTCGTACAATCACAGCTAACTTATGGAATAATAGGGGTGGGAGGTGTAAATGATACTCATCTTGAAAACTTGAACGTTCTCCAGAGGTGGATTCTGAGAATAATATTCGATAAGCCACTCTTATTTCCCAATGACCAATTATATGTATTGTCTGGTATGTACGATGTGAGACAACTTTTCTGTGTGTCCATGCTCACCAATCTCAAAAAACACAAAAAAACTCCAGAAAAAGTGACCCACAACTACACCACCAGACATGGATCGCAAATACTACCACGTTGTGAAAAAACAATAGGTCAACGTCACTGTGACTATCTTGCACCCAGACTCTACAGCATGATACCTAGCTCGACAAAAAGCATAAATAATTTAAACTTATATAAAAAAAAATTATTAACTGGATTTCTAGTATTGAGAGAAATAATATACACGATTTTGTTAACCAGAAATATCAACACTAAAAAAAAAAAAAAATACCAACTCCATACTACCCTAATGATCTCAAACATAAAACGGTATGAATGGCTCCATAATTGATGCTATGATTTTATATATATATGTATATGTGTGTGTGTGTGTGTGTGTGTATGTATGTATGTGTGTATATATAGGTGTACGTGTATATGTGTGTGTATATATGTATATATACATGTATATGTGTGTGTATATAAATCTGCTTTAAATCTATTATATGTACCGTTTGTCTTAACATAAAACCCCACTGTTAATTATATATTTACCCTATTAGTATATGAATGCGTTTACATGTTTATGTGTATTTATATTATATTATTTATTTATTACGCTACATTACTTTTGTCATAACTTACCCTACAATATTATTATCATTGTCATCATTACATTATATTCTTACGAAACTACGTACAAGCGATAGTCCTTCGGAACTAAAGCTTCTGTGGTACCCCATGTTTATTTACTTTAACCACCTTCATTATATAAACACTCTTGTTTCTTAGTGAATAAACTTATATTATTATTATTATTATATTCCACAATCTGAAAAGAAAATCAGACAATTATAATGTTTGTCGGATGGGATCACCGCTATTTTTTAACCAACGAAAAAAAAGAAGGAGGTTCTCTAGTTGACGAGTATATTTTTTTTTATATATGACCACGCATAACTTTTTACAGGGTGTTCCAAGTTGAGTTCGTTTCCGGTGGAGCCGGAAGTGATTTATTCATCTATTTAATTTAATTGCACTGTTCAACAGGTTGCCCCATTTACTGAAGAGGAAGAAAAAACAAAACAAAGTATAGTTTTCCCAATATCAATTGCAGAAGCATAAAAAAGTCTTGCGGCGAAATCCTGTGAGCAGCAGTGGCGGAGATAACTAATTTTATTTAGATATGTTAAGATTTTAAAAATACTTCATGAATAATGAAAAATGAAAAAAAATTAAAGACAAGCTTTTATTTATACAAATACATTAAGAAAGCAAAATAATTTCTTTCATTGTTTGATGTAGGTTATTATTATATCCTAAAACGTATTTCGATCGGCACACACCAAGACCATAGACGCTACTGGTTTTTAATCTTTCAGAGCTATTAAAACACAAATATAACGCGTGATTTATGACCTCCCATCGTATAGACACAGCTGCCAGCATTGATGTCCGACTTGATTGGCCCAGACGAATCGGTTGTACAACAGACAGCCGTCACTCAAGTCCACGTTGACTAGCGGCTCTTTTGATCTACCGTTTGCCGACGGCGAATGTTTACGAGTAGTACAGATCATTTTTCGTTCCGTTTCTTCGCATAGTTAGCGAAGTGAGTTTTCATTTGCTCCCTATAGAAACAGCTTCTGCAATTGATATTGGATGGACTATATATGTATTGCAAGTTACATAAGCATAGCGGATCAATGTGACAAAATGAAAATATTACGTATTACATACAGAAAGTACAAATATTACATACAGAAAATATTACATGATCATTAAAAAAAAAACATGTGCGGTCAGGAACGCTTTTTTTTCAACTCCGAATGTATGGAGATTTAGATTGTTTATATTTGTATATTTCCGTCACGTAAGGTGAAAGCGTTATGTTTCCTCCATGGTTCCAAACGATCCAACAAATTAATTAATATCGACGTAGCAGAATAAGTATGTAATATCAATCTCATGTATCCACCATTTTGTGTTTCTTTTTTCTCAATATTTTTCCCTTTGAAGTTGACGTTTTTTATTCCATCACATTTAATTGTCATTATTCCATGCAATACTATACCTATGTATCCGTTTTTCCAAACTCCTCCGCCACAGTAAAAGGTATTTTATTCCTGATTAGTTATATTAGTTATAATATTGACGAAGTATTCACCTGAAGACGACTGCAGATACAAGCATTCGAAACGTCGTGAAAACCTTTTAAATCCATTAAGACGATGGACGTCCGAAACGAGAGTAATCAAATTGAGGAGGTTTGTTGGGATTTGGATAAATTTTGTTGAAGAAAAACTATTGTTCCCTTGCCAACGTTTCGAATTTTATTAAATTCATCTTCAGGGCTCTGTAACAATGAGTTTTTGTAAGTTGAAGGGGTTAAGGAATAGTAAAAACAAAAGAAACATTTGACCACAAGAATTGGAACATTTCACAATAAAATAGATTATTAAAAAAGGGAGTATACTGTTTTTGTTATACGTGAATATCCGGCGCTTCTCAATGTTCACTCTTTTTGCTGATGATACCACTATCTTGTGGCACGGAATATAATCTGCAACACTAACGGAAACAATCCAGAATGACTTAGTCAAGATGAAGGAATGGTGCGACTCAAATTCGCTCGCCCAGAATATTAATAAGACCAAATTACACTCCTTCAAGTGTGACATAGAAGGCATAACCATTGGTAATGACCCAGTAGAACGTGAACACCACACAACATTTCTTGGTTTGATTATTGACAATGAGCCGGAATTTGAAGAACACATCTTGTCTATGCCGTAAAAATTGCTACAAGTGAGATTGGTTCAAAAACAGCCAAAACAGTGAAGCGTTAAGATATATATGTAGGGTATCTCCCATTTATTCATGCAGACCGCTCTTCGTCTCCCAGAAAATAATCACGCTACCTTCTTTAGTTGTATTAGAAAGCATATGCTTAGTCTTTAAAAATCGTCATAATTTGGATAATCCCCAGCTATATCACAGAACACGTAGGACATATAATCTTAATCTGCCATTTCCTAAACCTTCCTCGAACCTAACCAGAAAATCAATTATTTACGAAGGCATAAAAATATACAACCATCTACCTACTCACTTAAAGGCTATTACCTCTTTGAAAAAATTTCGGAAGTCCGTCAAAGAAGCATTACTTAAGGGGGCTTACTATTGTTTGGAGAAGTACTATTCTGAGACTTGGTAGAAGCAATCCATGCAAATAGTTTCGTGTAATTGTAAAACAATGTACTGTATTCTTATATGTTTAGAAATAATTGCTGTGATATATAAAACAACATTGATATTCAGTAGATACAACAGAAATTTTTTAATTCTTCTAAACTGTTGTCAATAATAACATTATTTTCTTTGACTATGTGTCTCTCTCTCTCTCTCTTTTTTTAATTGTGATAATGGCTCAATGTATTGTGTATTCCATAAATAATTGTTTGTATATAGACATTAGCAACTTTTTTTAATTGTATGTAACAAGACTTTGTCAATAAGATGTATCTATATCTTCAGACAATAAAGCATATTTTGATCGATTGATTGAAAGATATAAAAGATTTCACTAGATCTCCTTTCATTTTCGATGTAGTAGTATTCAAATCCTCCATAGAAAATACAATAAACACTTTTTAACAAAAAATTAAACCGACGAAATACGTAACTGAAAAGTAAAAAATTAAACAAACCTTCTTAGTCTCAATAACTAAGCTCCTAAACTAATGTAAGTGTGGATTCATACAGCACAAAATAACAATTATGAAATAAGAAATAACAATTATCAATTAACAAGAATTAAAATGTAGCATTCATGCACTCAAAATAACAATTAAGAAATAAAAAGTAAGCATGCGCACAAGACGGAGATCCGAGGCATTTAAATTAGGTAATCCTACTTTTTCGAAATTCCATGTCCCCTCGATAATAAGAAACAAGTGAAAATTCAAAATGTCCAATAAACCATATGAAACAAAAACAATACCTCAAATATTAGAAAAAGTGAGGTTATTTTCATCATCGGTTTGACCAATCCGCGGTCATCTGCGTACTAGTTGTGCACTAGAAGAAAATTTCGTTAAAATAATGTAAAAATATAAAAGTTGGCCAACATCTACATGTTATTTCTTAAATGATAATTGTTATTTGTCTGCAAGAACATAGTCATTGAAAACTATAGAGTTCAACTTATATTGCTAAATGTTATTTCTTATTTGTTATTTGATAATTATTATTTTGTGCTGCTTGAATCCACACTAAGTAACTAATTTTGAGTCGGCGCCAAACAAACAAGCAAATGAATTAGGTAAGGCGTAAAATGATGGCATCGAGTTGCGCGGTGATATTCTGATAATTTTTTTGAAGTAATTTTATGATCTTTGTTGATTGTTCGTTTGGCGCCGACCCAAAATTAGTTACTTACATTAGTTTAGGAGCTTAGTTATTGAGACTAAGAAGGTTTATTTTATTTTTTACTTTTCAGTTTCGTATTTCGTCGGTTAAAATTTTTGTTAAAAAGTTTTTATTTTTCAATTTTTTGTGGCTGAAATCTTTTAATTACTACCTACTTGTTTTTTGATTACTTCCTAAATACTTACTTACCCACCTTACTTCAACTATTACCAGTTAAATAATATGATTATATACTTTTACTATTTGTTGTAATATATATTATTTTTGTTGTTCTGGTTAGTTTATTTCATTACTTTGTATATCATTCCATCCTCTTATAGAATATAATGATCGTGACGGATGTAGGAGAACAAAAATAATGACAGTAGCGATCTGTCATTGTCAACTACATGTTCACAAGTGAAAAATCAATTATCTCCTATTTTTCTACCCGTAAGGGTGGATATTTCCATTTGTAATCCAAATATGATGAACTATGAGGTATACCCTATCTAATAAAAAAAGAATCATCCAAATCGAAGATCCCAGTACAAAGTTATGCCTGATAGAATCGGATAACCAGATAACCAGAATTCAGAGGGTGAGTGATCAATATCCATCATTTTGCTACCCTTAGGGGTGGATTCCATCTTTTTCATTCAAATGGGACCAACTTCGAAGTACACCCTATCCACTGAAAAAAGAATTATCGGAATCGAACTGCTCTGTGAAAAGTTATGCGTGAGCATACATAAAAAAAAATATACGCGTCGACTAGAGAACCTCCTCCTTTTTGGTTTCGTCGGTTAAAAATTCCGACAAAACCTTGGTGTTCGAAAGACACTGGATCATGCTATTCATAAAACAGTACTACTTTCTTCAATCATCTTAGGCCAAATGTAGAAATGGAGTTGGTTTGGCATGCTCACTTATGTTGAACGAAGAATCCATGGATTCATTGTTCTTGTAATTCAAAGAAGGTGATAGAGAAACTGAAATTGATTTTTTGGAAGGTACAGAGTGATTATATTTGCTGACTGATATGTATTTCGTAGGAATATTAGGACGATAAAATAATTCATCCAATGGAGGCGATGGAGGAATTGTGTCGATTACAGAAGAAGCATTGCCTCTTTGAAGTGTTATACTCATATTCTTTGTATGAAATATTGAAAAATATTCCAATTCGTGAATCCGACACCCCTGTCAAGTTACCCCCTGGAAACCATGGCTTGTCCAAAGAATACGTTGCCACCCGGTATAATTTCTGAATAGAAAAATTCCCAAATCTCTAGGCGATCCCATACCATTCTGAATTTCCGTTCGAAGATCATGCCAATCAAACGTCTTCGAATTTTTTCGTTTGTGGTTTTATGTAACGAATTCCTAAACCGTTGTTGGTTATATATAGGTACCTCGCAATGTTTCCTATATCATATTTAATCAGCCAGTCATCTCGACAGGTTACCTAAGAGCTCAATTGCCTTCCAGTCGGTCCGCGGCCGCTTTCACTTCTTTTTTAATTTATTCGTGTTACACTTTGCCAATACCACATATTGAAGGCATTCATTGTTTGTGGCGATTGCGAAAACACGGAGGAGTTTCGATATCCATTCTTGTGCTCACGACATTGATTTTTCGGCTTGTGGTTCCATTCAGAGGCGACGAAATCGTACCGGGCGACCCTGAATTGACTGGCTCCAGATCTGTATTACTTTGTTTGTTTTTTTTTTTTTTCGTTAGTTGCATCGATATCATATATTGAATATTATTTATTGATTAGTGTCACGAACAATAATGTCAAAAGGAATTCGCAAAAACGAGCGTTATCATGAAGATGGGTATATTTTTTTCCATCGCCTACTACGATTTTTTTAAATGACAAATTACAATGACTCGATTATTTTTAACCGAAGAAACCAAAAAGGAAGAGGTCGACGAATATATTTTTTTTATGTATGACCACGCATAACTTTTTACTGAGACGTCCGATTCCGATTTTTTCGGTGGATAGGGTGTACTTTGAAGTTGGTCCCATTTGAATTTAAAAGATAAAATCCACCCCTAAGGGTGGCAAAATGAAGGGGATATTGATCACTCACCCTCTGAATTCTGGTCCGTTAACCAGGCATAACTTTGTACTGGGTTCTTCGATTTATGATTCTTTTTTTATTATATAGGGTATACCTCATAGTTGATCATATTTGGATTTTGCTGTATAGGGTCGGCTTTAGAATAGCCCCATGGTAAATCCTGCCTGTCGTAAGAGGCGACTAAAAGGATAACCGTAGGTGGAAGATGGTCTCATCGCCCGGTGAAATACCACCATATCGACTTTGTGTGCTGTGAAATGGATCATTCCATGTTTCAGTGTTCGGTCGATACTTTCCGGTCTCCCTCTTTCCTTTTCCCCAATTCCTCCTTTATTTTCAGGTGCATCCTAATAGTAATAATGATGAAGTCTCCTAGAGTAAAACACTCCGGAAGCAAAATACCTCTCCATTCGGATTTCCGGGCGAGAGGTACTCGAGATTAATTTTTGCAACATCCGCGGACTCAACAAGAACATTAATGACGTCCACCATCACCTACAGACGAAAAAACCGGATATTCTGGCTCTAACAGAAACACAAGTAAACTCGTCCACCAACAAGGTCCATATGCTTTGTCCTGGTTACGAACTCCATTCTCGATTCAGGTTCAAAGGTGGAGTCTGCCTTTACGCTAAGGCTAACCCTTGTCATGCCAGCGCGAAGAGAGTGTGGAACCGAAAGACTTTCATGTGATGTGGTTCAGCTATCTGATACCAAACTGACTAAGTTCCTGTGCTGCCTTTACCTATCACCTAATGAACCTTCATATAACGACCTCTTTGAGTTTTTATCACTCAAACGGGACTACATTCAGGAGAACCATCCAACAGCTGAAACCATAATCATGGGAGACTTTAATGTACATAACGCTGCCTGGCTCAAATTCTCAACAAAACAGATGATGCGGGTCGTCAAGCCGAGGCCTTCGCCATCACTCATGGTCTAGAACAACTGGTCGAGCTACCAACCCGCATCCCTGATGTCAACAACCAGTCTGCCAATACACTAGATCTTTTCCTCACCACCAATCCTGACCCGTATAGAATAGAAGTTTGTGCCCCACTTGGAAACTCTGATCACACCCTCATCTCCACAACATGCTCTTTCCATTTACCATCGAGCTGCACAATACCACCCCGTCTCATGTGGCATTACAATTCGGCCGACTGGGAAGGTCTTCGTATGTTTTTCTCAGCGTTTCCATGGAAGAGAGTTTGTTTCTCTTCAGTAGATCCAACACGATGTGCTGAGACAATTTCTGAAATCATCATGTTGCGGATGCAAACCTACATACCGAATACCGAAAGAAGAACATCATCCGATAAGACCTGGTTTAACAGAAACTGCTCTAGAGCTGTGGCTTCCAAACAGGCAGCATACCATCGATGGCTAAAAATCCGGGCCCTGAGACCAGAGCAGCATATGTCGAGGCTAGAGGCATATGCAAAGAGACAATAGAATGCTCAAAAGATGCCCTACAATGCCAAAATAAGATCAAAAATTGCTGAATGTCCTAACGGATCCCGTTCATTTTGGTCTTTCGCCAAAGCTGTGGGAAGAAACTTCACTTCCAGCTCATTTCCTCCTCTAACCAAAGAAGATGGAACACTAGCAACGACTGCCCAGGAAAAGCCAATATCTTTGCGCACCTATTTGCTGGAAATTCCACTCTGGATTCATCGGGAAAACAACCCCGAACATTACACCTATTGACAGTCACATGCCCGAGATCACCTTTCGCCAACGTACTATCAGAAAGATTTTGCTGGGTCTCAACACCAACAAAGCCTGTGGATCTGACGGAATCCCGCCGATTGTTCTCAAGAAATGTGCCCCGACCTAACACCTTTCTTTGCAAGTTGTTCAACCACTCTTACAATTTGGGGGTATTTCCGTCCAATTGGAAAATTGCAAGAGTACAGCCAGTACCTAGAAAAGGCAAAAAGGCCCTACCTAGCAACTATAGACCTATCGCACTGCTATCTATTATTTCAAAGGTCATGGAAAAAACCATCAACATCGAGCTCATGAAATATCTGGAAGACACCAGGAATTGTCAACGCATAGGCAATATGGCTTCCGCAACCAGAGATCAACTGGTGACCTGCTCGCTTACGTCTCACATATAGGCAGCTATCTATTGAAAAGTATGGAGAAACTTTAGCTGTGGCATTAGATATCTCCAAGGCGTTCGATCGAGTCTGGCACCAGGGACTCCTCGCCAAGCTTCCGTCTTATGGCTTGCCCCTCAGCTGTGTTCTCTGTTTAGTTTTCTCTCAAACAGGTCTCTCCATGTAGTGGTCGATGGAGTTTCATCTGACACTCTACTCATAAATGCTGGTGTACCGCCAGGATCTATTCTCGCACCAACACTATTTCTACTTCACATCACACGACCTGATGAAAGCAACTTCATCTCCAGTACACAGCTTTGCTGATGATAGTACCCTCCATACCGCTTTCTTTCCGGGGCCCCCTATATCAGCCCGTGAAACCAGAAATGAACGAGGAAGAAATGTTAATAATATAAATATTGACTTAGCAACAATTCTCGAGTGGGGATCTAATAACTTGGTAGAATTCAATGCAAACAAAACACAAGCATGTCTTTTCTCAAAAAAGCCGATCTCACTGTCCTAACATAACTTTGTCAGGAGTAACCATACCACTGAAGTCATCCATATCGATGCTTGGTATTACTATCAGCAATAACCTTTCCTGGGAAAATCACGTGGGTCCATTCCCAAAAAGTGCATCCTAAAAACTTGGTTTTTGTTTCGTGCCAAGAGCTATTTCACCCCACTCAGCTGCTTATGATCTATAAGGCACAGATCCGACCTGTCCTGGAATACTGTTCCCATATTTGGAGCGCGGCACCTAAACATATCCTGAGGCTATTGGATTCTGTCCAAAAAAGGGCAATTCGTCTCATCGGTGATCCCTCGCTTACAAACTCGCTCACTTGTCTGGAACACCGTAGAAAAGTTGGATTTGTCTCTATTTTATAGATATTTTCATGGGCGATGTCTTCTGAAATATCAACAATCGTTCCTGCTTTGGCAGTCTCTTCGAGACTAACCCGTCAAGTTCAGTCATCACACCCCTTCGTGGTCACTTTGGAGACCTGCAGAACATCACTTTTCAAAGACTCGTTCATCCAACGAACAGCGAGGCTTTGGAACTCATTGCCTTGGGAGGTGTTTCCCTTGGTTCCCACGATGTTCTCTGAACATCACAGGATATCCCTTTTCGTGGGAACCAGAACATAAAAAAAAAAAAAAACGAATGGAATTATCCACCCTTACGGGTAGAAAAATAGGGGATAATTGATTTTTCACTTGTGAACATTGGCACACACATATGTAGTTGACAATGACAGATCGCTATCGTCATTATTTTTGTTCTCCTACATCCGTCACAATTATTATATTCTATGAGAGGATGGAATGATATACAAAATAACCAGAATAACAAAAATAATTTATATTACAACAAATAAAATAAAAGTAGATAATCATAATAATCATAACTGGTAATAGTAATCATATCACACAAAAATACAAAAAAAAAACAAAAAATACCATAAGAGTATTCATTCAGGATTACCCTCTCTCACTCTTTCCTTTGGTTTACTGCATTTACCTTCTCACTCCAATATATATATTATATAATCTATAATATGAACTTTTGCTCTCCTTCTCCCCGCTACTCATTAATTTTTGTTTGATTCCTCAAACCGCACCTAAATAATTTTTTTTATTTTTTATAGTCGTAAGTATTCATCCAATTTGAGAGGATTGGCACAATACACGCATATTCTATGCTTAGGTGTTATTCTCGATAATTTGATGAATGTAAAATAGCACATAAAATAGTTATTATGTAATCGATTATTTGAATTGAATAAATTTGATTTGATTTGAGTTGAAGTAAGATGGGGAAGTATTTTTTGGGAAATAATAAAAACAAGTAGGTAGTAATAAGTAGATTTCAGCAAAAAATTGAAAAAAAAAAAACCCTTTAACGAAAAATTAAACGACGAAATACGGAACTGAAAAGTAAAATTAAATAAACCTTCTTTGTCTTAATAACTAAGCTCCCAAACCAATGTGGGAACTAATTTTGAGTCGGCGCCAAACGAACAATCAACAAAGATCATCAAATTACTTCGAAAACATTATCAGAATGTCACCGCGCAACTCGATGCATCATTTTACCCTTACCAATTCATTTGCTTGTTTGTTTGGCGCCGACCCAAAATTAGTTACTCCCTTAGTTTAGGAGTTAAGAGACTAAGAAAGGTTTTTTTTTAAGTTTTCGTTCCGTATTCGTCGGGTTTAAATTTTGTTGAAAAGTTTTTTTTATTCCCATTGCGACACCCAAAAACTTTTGTGAAATGGGTTTTGGGGG